>CASBPI010000023.1:0-99638 GCA_949126925.1 Cheilosia vernalis | reverse complement strand
AATAAATTTTTTTCCATCAGCATATTCATTGTTTTTTTTTAATTTTGTGACATTTGGTTCTTCAAGTTGGCCTCACTGGCACAGTTTTAGAGCCACTATTATCTTTTACCCCTCATATTAAAGGTCTGTTTCTCCTCTTTCCAGGGATGTACAACATGTTGCTGTAGGTGTTACCATCTTTGAGCAATAAATTTTTTTCCATCAGCATATTCATTGTTTTTTTTTAATTTTGTGACATTTGGTTCTTCAAGTTGGCCTCACTGGCACAGTTTTAGAGCCACTATTATCTTTTACCCCTCATATTAAAGGTCTGTTTCTCCTCTTTCCAGGGATGTACAACATGTTGCTGTAGGTGTTACCATCTTTGAGCAATAAATTTTTTTCCATCAGCATATTCATTGTTTTTTTTTAATTTTGTGACATTTGGTTCTTCAAGTTGGCCTCACTGGCACAGTTTTAGAGCCACTATTATCTTTTACCCCTCATATTAAAGGTCTGTTTCTCCTCTTTCCAGGGATGTACAACATGTTGCTGTAGGTGTTACCATCTTTGAGCAATAAATTTTTTTCCATCAGCATATTCATTGTTTTTTTTTAATTTTGTGACATTTGGTTCTTCAAGTTGGCCTCACTGGCACAGTTTTAGAGCCACTATTATCTTTTACCCCTCATATTAAAGGTCTGTTTCTCCTCTTTCCAGGGATGTACAACATGTTGCTGTAGGTGTTACCATCTTTGAGCAATAAATTTTTTTCCATCAGCATATTCATTGTTTTTTTTTAATTTTGTGACATTTGGTTCTTCAAGTTGGCCTCACTGGCACAGTTTTAGAGCCACTATTATCTTTTACCCCTCATATTAAAGGTCTGTTTCTCCTCTTTCCAGGGATGTACAACATGTTGCTGTAGGTGTTACCATCTTTGAGCAATAAATTTTTTTCCATCAGCATATTCATTGTTTTTTTTTAATTTTGTGACATTTGGTTCTTCAAGTTGGCCTCACTGGCACAGTTTTAGAGCCACTATTATCTTTTACCCCTCATATTAAAGGTCTGTTTCTCCTCTTTCCAGGGATGTACAACATGTTGCTGTAGGTGTTACCATCTTTGAGCAATAAATTTTTTTCCATCAGCATATTCATTGTTTTTTTTTAATTTTGTGACATTTGGTTCTTCAAGTTGGCCTCACTGGCACAGTTTTAGAGCCACTATTATCTTTTACCCCTCATATTAAAGGTCTGTTTCTCCTCTTTCCAGGGATGTACAACATGTTGCTGTAGGTGTTACCATCTTTGAGCAATAAATTTTTTTCCATCAGCATATTCATTGTTTTTTTTTAATTTTGTGACATTTGGTTCTTCAAGTTGGCCTCACTGGCACAGTTTTAGAGCCACTATTATCTTTTACCCCTCATATTAAAGGTCTGTTTCTCCTCTTTCCAGGGATGTACAACATGTTGCTGTAGGTGTTACCATCTTTGAGCAATAAATTTTTTTCCATCAGCATATTCATTGTTTTTTTTTAATTTTGTGACATTTGGTTCTTCAAGTTGGCCTCACTGGCACAGTTTTAGAGCCACTATTATCTTTTACCCCTCATATTAAAGGTCTGTTTCTCCTCTTTCCAGGGATGTACAACATGTTGCTGTAGGTGTTACCATCTTTGAGCAATAAATTTTTTTCCATCAGCATATTCATTGTTTTTTTTTAATTTTGTGACATTTGGTTCTTCAAGTTGGCCTCACTGGCACAGTTTTAGAGCCACTATTATCTTTTACCCCTCATATTAAAGGTCTGTTTCTCCTCTTTCCAGGGATGTACAACATGTTGCTGTAGGTGTTACCATCTTTGAGCAATAAATTTTTTTCCATCAGCATATTCATTGTTTTTTTTTAATTTTGTGACATTTGGTTCTTCAAGTTGGCCTCACTGGCACAGTTTTAGAGCCACTATTATCTTTTACCCCTCATATTAAAGGTCTGTTTCTCCTCTTTCCAGGGATGTACAACATGTTGCTGTAGGTGTTACCATCTTTGAGCAATAAATTTTTTTCCATCAGCATATTCATTGTTTTTTTTTAATTTTGTGACATTTGGTTCTTCAAGTTGGCCTCACTGGCACAGTTTTAGAGCCACTATTATCTTTTACCCCTCATATTAAAGGTCTGTTTCTCCTCTTTCCAGGGATGTACAACATGTTGCTGTAGGTGTTACCATCTTTGAGCAATAAATTTTTTTCCATCAGCATATTCATTGTTTTTTTTTAATTTTGTGACATTTGGTTCTTCAAGTTGGCCTCACTGGCACAGTTTTAGAGCCACTATTATCTTTTACCCCTCATATTAAAGGTCTGTTTCTCCTCTTTCCAGGGATGTACAACATGTTGCTGTAGGTGTTACCATCTTTGAGCAATAAATTTTTTTCCATCAGCATATTCATTGTTTTTTTTTAATTTTGTGACATTTGGTTCTTCAAGTTGGCCTCACTGGCACAGTTTTAGAGCCACTATTATCTTTTACCCCTCATATTAAAGGTCTGTTTCTCCTCTTTCCAGGGATGTACAACATGTTGCTGTAGGTGTTACCATCTTTGAGCAATAAATTTTTTTCCATCAGCATATTCATTGTTTTTTTTTAATTTTGTGACATTTGGTTCTTCAAGTTGGCCTCACTGGCACAGTTTTAGAGCCACTATTATCTTTTACCCCTCATATTAAAGGTCTGTTTCTCCTCTTTCCAGGGATGTACAACATGTTGCTGTAGGTGTTACCATCTTTGAGCAATAAATTTTTTTCCATCAGCATATTCATTGTTTTTTTTTAATTTTGTGACATTTGGTTCTTCAAGTTGGCCTCACTGGCACAGTTTTAGAGCCACTATTATCTTTTACCCCTCATATTAAAGGTCTGTTTCTCCTCTTTCCAGGGATGTACAACATGTTGCTGTAGGTGTTACCATCTTTGAGCAATAAATTTTTTTCCATCAGCATATTCATTGTTTTTTTTTAATTTTGTGACATTTGGTTCTTCAAGTTGGCCTCACTGGCACAGTTTTAGAGCCACTATTATCTTTTACCCCTCATATTAAAGGTCTGTTTCTCCTCTTTCCAGGGATGTACAACATGTTGCTGTAGGTGTTACCATCTTTGAGCAATAAATTTTTTTCCATCAGCATATTCATTGTTTTTTTTTAATTTTGTGACATTTGGTTCTTCAAGTTGGCCTCACTGGCACAGTTTTAGAGCCACTATTATCTTTTACCCCTCATATTAAAGGTCTGTTTCTCCTCTTTCCAGGGATGTACAACATGTTGCTGTAGGTGTTACCATCTTTGAGCAATAAATTTTTTTCCATCAGCATATTCATTGTTTTTTTTTAATTTTGTGACATTTGGTTCTTCAAGTTGGCCTCACTGGCACAGTTTTAGAGCCACTATTATCTTTTACCCCTCATATTAAAGGTCTGTTTCTCCTCTTTCCAGGGATGTACAACATGTTGCTGTAGGTGTTACCATCTTTGAGCAATAAATTTTTTTCCATCAGCATATTCATTGTTTTTTTTTAATTTTGTGACATTTGGTTCTTCAAGTTGGCCTCACTGGCACAGTTTTAGAGCCACTATTATCTTTTACCCCTCATATTAAAGGTCTGTTTCTCCTCTTTCCAGGGATGTACAACATGTTGCTGTAGGTGTTACCATCTTTGAGCAATAAATTTTTTTCCATCAGCATATTCATTGTTTTTTTTTAATTTTGTGACATTTGGTTCTTCAAGTTGGCCTCACTGGCACAGTTTTAGAGCCACTATTATCTTTTACCCCTCATATTAAAGGTCTGTTTCTCCTCTTTCCAGGGATGTACAACATGTTGCTGTAGGTGTTACCATCTTTGAGCAATAAATTTTTTTCCATCAGCATATTCATTGTTTTTTTTTAATTTTGTGACATTTGGTTCTTCAAGTTGGCCTCACTGGCACAGTTTTAGAGCCACTATTATCTTTTACCCCTCATATTAAAGGTCTGTTTCTCCTCTTTCCAGGGATGTACAACATGTTGCTGTAGGTGTTACCATCTTTGAGCAATAAATTTTTTTCCATCAGCATATTCATTGTTTTTTTTTAATTTTGTGACATTTGGTTCTTCAAGTTGGCCTCACTGGCACAGTTTTAGAGCCACTATTATCTTTTACCCCTCATATTAAAGGTCTGTTTCTCCTCTTTCCAGGGATGTACAACATGTTGCTGTAGGTGTTACCATCTTTGAGCAATAAATTTTTTTCCATCAGCATATTCATTGTTTTTTTTTAATTTTGTGACATTTGGTTCTTCAAGTTGGCCTCACTGGCACAGTTTTAGAGCCACTATTATCTTTTACCCCTCATATTAAAGGTCTGTTTCTCCTCTTTCCAGGGATGTACAACATGTTGCTGTAGGTGTTACCATCTTTGAGCAATAAATTTTTTTCCATCAGCATATTCATTGTTTTTTTTTAATTTTGTGACATTTGGTTCTTCAAGTTGGCCTCACTGGCACAGTTTTAGAGCCACTATTATCTTTTACCCCTCATATTAAAGGTCTGTTTCTCCTCTTTCCAGGGATGTACAACATGTTGCTGTAGGTGTTACCATCTTTGAGCAATAAATTTTTTTCCATCAGCATATTCATTGTTTTTTTTTAATTTTGTGACATTTGGTTCTTCAAGTTGGCCTCACTGGCACAGTTTTAGAGCCACTATTATCTTTTACCCCTCATATTAAAGGTCTGTTTCTCCTCTTTCCAGGGATGTACAACATGTTGCTGTAGGTGTTACCATCTTTGAGCAATAAATTTTTTTCCATCAGCATATTCATTGTTTTTTTTTAATTTTGTGACATTTGGTTCTTCAAGTTGGCCTCACTGGCACAGTTTTAGAGCCACTATTATCTTTTACCCCTCATATTAAAGGTCTGTTTCTCCTCTTTCCAGGGATGTACAACATGTTGCTGTAGGTGTTACCATCTTTGAGCAATAAATTTTTTTCCATCAGCATATTCATTGTTTTTTTTTAATTTTGTGACATTTGGTTCTTCAAGTTGGCCTCACTGGCACAGTTTTAGAGCCACTATTATCTTTTACCCCTCATATTAAAGGTCTGTTTCTCCTCTTTCCAGGGATGTACAACATGTTGCTGTAGGTGTTACCATCTTTGAGCAATAAATTTTTTTCCATCAGCATATTCATTGTTTTTTTTTAATTTTGTGACATTTGGTTCTTCAAGTTGGCCTCACTGGCACAGTTTTAGAGCCACTATTATCTTTTACCCCTCATATTAAAGGTCTGTTTCTCCTCTTTCCAGGGATGTACAACATGTTGCTGTAGGTGTTACCATCTTTGAGCAATAAATTTTTTTCCATCAGCATATTCATTGTTTTTTTTTAATTTTGTGACATTTGGTTCTTCAAGTTGGCCTCACTGGCACAGTTTTAGAGCCACTATTATCTTTTACCCCTCATATTAAAGGTCTGTTTCTCCTCTTTCCAGGGATGTACAACATGTTGCTGTAGGTGTTACCATCTTTGAGCAATAAATTTTTTTCCATCAGCATATTCATTGTTTTTTTTTAATTTTGTGACATTTGGTTCTTCAAGTTGGCCTCACTGGCACAGTTTTAGAGCCACTATTATCTTTTACCCCTCATATTAAAGGTCTGTTTCTCCTCTTTCCAGGGATGTACAACATGTTGCTGTAGGTGTTACCATCTTTGAGCAATAAATTTTTTTCCATCAGCATATTCATTGTTTTTTTTTAATTTTGTGACATTTGGTTCTTCAAGTTGGCCTCACTGGCACAGTTTTAGAGCCACTATTATCTTTTACCCCTCATATTAAAGGTCTGTTTCTCCTCTTTCCAGGGATGTACAACATGTTGCTGTAGGTGTTACCATCTTTGAGCAATAAATTTTTTTCCATCAGCATATTCATTGTTTTTTTTTAATTTTGTGACATTTGGTTCTTCAAGTTGGCCTCACTGGCACTGTTTTAGAGCCACTATTATCTTTTACCCCTCATATTAAAGGTCTGTTTCTCCTCTTTCCAGGGATGTACAACATGTTGCTGTAGGTGTTACCATCTTTGAGCAATAAATTTTTTTCCATCAGCATATTCATTGTTTTTTTTTAATTTTGTGACATTTGGTTCTTCAAGTTGGCCTCACTGGCACAGTTTTAGAGCCACTATTATCTTTTACCCCTCATATTAAAGGTCTGTTTCTCCTCTTTCCAGGGATGTACAACATGTTGCTGTAGGTGTTACCATCTTTGAGCAATAAATTTTTTTCCATCAGCATATTCATTGTTTTTTTTTAATTTTGTGACATTTGGTTCTTCAAGTTGGCCTCACTGGCACAGTTTTAGAGCCACTATTATCTTTTACCCCTCATATTAAAGGTCTGTTTCTCCTCTTTCCAGGGATGTACAACATGTTGCTGTAGGTGTTACCATCTTTGAGCAATAAATTTTTTTCCATCAGCATATTCATTGTTTTTTTTTAATTTTGTGACATTTGGTTCTTCAAGTTGGCCTCACTGGCACAGTTTTAGAGCCACTATTATCTTTTACCCCTCATATTAAAGGTCTGTTTCTCCTCTTTCCAGGGATGTACAACATGTTGCTGTAGGTGTTACCATCTTTGAGCAATAAATTTTTTTCCATCAGCATATTCATTGTTTTTTTTTAATTTTGTGACATTTGGTTCTTCAAGTTGGCCTCACTGGCACAGTTTTAGAGCCACTATTATCTTTTACCCCTCATATTAAAGGTCTGTTTCTCCTCTTTCCAGGGATGTACAACATGTTGCTGTAGGTGTTACCATCTTTGAGCAATAAATTTTTTTCCATCAGCATATTCATTGTTTTTTTTTAATTTTGTGACATTTGGTTCTTCAAGTTGGCCTCACTGGCACAGTTTTAGAGCCACTATTATCTTTTACCCCTCATATTAAAGGTCTGTTTCTCCTCTTTCCAGGGATGTACAACATGTTGCTGTAGGTGTTACCATCTTTGAGCAATAAATTTTTTTCCATCAGCATATTCATTGTTTTTTTTTAATTTTGTGACATTTGGTTCTTCAAGTTGGCCTCACTGGCACAGTTTTAGAGCCACTATTATCTTTTACCCCTCATATTAAAGGTCTGTTTCTCCTCTTTCCAGGGATGTACAACATGTTGCTGTAGGTGTTACCATCTTTGAGCAATAAATTTTTTTCCATCAGCATATTCATTGTTTTTTTTTAATTTTGTGACATTTGGTTCTTCAAGTTGGCCTCACTGGCACAGTTTTAGAGCCACTATTATCTTTTACCCCTCATATTAAAGGTCTGTTTCTCCTCTTTCCAGGGATGTACAACATGTTGCTGTAGGTGTTACCATCTTTGAGCAATAAATTTTTTTCCATCAGCATATTCATTGTTTTTTTTTAATTTTGTGACATTTGGTTCTTCAAGTTGGCCTCACTGGCACAGTTTTAGAGCCACTATTATCTTTTACCCCTCATATTAAAGGTCTGTTTCTCCTCTTTCCAGGGATGTACAACATGTTGCTGTAGGTGTTACCATCTTTGAGCAATAAATTTTTTTCCATCAGCATATTCATTGTTTTTTTTTAATTTTGTGACATTTGGTTCTTCAAGTTGGCCTCACTGGCACAGTTTTAGAGCCACTATTATCTTTTACCCCTCATATTAAAGGTCTGTTTCTCCTCTTTCCAGGGATGTACAACATGTTGCTGTAGGTGTTACCATCTTTGAGCAATAAATTTTTTTCCATCAGCATATTCATTGTTTTTTTTTAATTTTGTGACATTTGGTTCTTCAAGTTGGCCTCACTGGCACAGTTTTAGAGCCACTATTATCTTTTACCCCTCATATTAAAGGTCTGTTTCTCCTCTTTCCAGGGATGTACAACATGTTGCTGTAGGTGTTACCATCTTTGAGCAATAAATTTTTTTCCATCAGCATATTCATTGTTTTTTTTTAATTTTGTGACATTTGGTTCTTCAAGTTGGCCTCACTGGCACAGTTTTAGAGCCACTATTATCTTTTACCCCTCATATTAAAGGTCTGTTTCTCCTCTTTCCAGGGATGTACAACATGTTGCTGTAGGTGTTACCATCTTTGAGCAATAAATTTTTTTCCATCAGCATATTCATTGTTTTTTTTTAATTTTGTGACATTTGGTTCTTCAAGTTGGCCTCACTGGCACAGTTTTAGAGCCACTATTATCTTTTACCCCTCATATTAAAGGTCTGTTTCTCCTCTTTCCAGGGATGTACAACATGTTGCTGTAGGTGTTACCATCTTTGAGCAATAAATTTTTTTCCATCAGCATATTCATTGTTTTTTTTTAATTTTGTGACATTTGGTTCTTCAAGTTGGCCTCACTGGCACAGTTTTAGAGCCACTATTATCTTTTACCCCTCATATTAAAGGTCTGTTTCTCCTCTTTCCAGGGATGTACAACATGTTGCTGTAGGTGTTACCATCTTTGAGCAATAAATTTTTTTCCATCAGCATATTCATTGTTTTTTTTTAATTTTGTGACATTTGGTTCTTCAAGTTGGCCTCACTGGCACAGTTTTAGAGCCACTATTATCTTTTACCCCTCATATTAAAGGTCTGTTTCTCCTCTTTCCAGGGATGTACAACATGTTGCTGTAGGTGTTACCATCTTTGAGCAATAAATTTTTTTCCATCAGCATATTCATTGTTTTTTTTTAATTTTGTGACATTTGGTTCTTCAAGTTGGCCTCACTGGCACAGTTTTAGAGCCACTATTATCTTTTACCCCTCATATTAAAGGTCTGTTTCTCCTCTTTCCAGGGATGTACAACATGTTGCTGTAGGTGTTACCATCTTTGAGCAATAAATTTTTTTCCATCAGCATATTCATTGTTTTTTTTTAATTTTGTGACATTTGGTTCTTCAAGTTGGCCTCACTGGCACAGTTTTAGAGCCACTATTATCTTTTACCCCTCATATTAAAGGTCTGTTTCTCCTCTTTCCAGGGATGTACAACATGTTGCTGTAGGTGTTACCATCTTTGAGCAATAAATTTTTTTCCATCAGCATATTCATTGTTTTTTTTTAATTTTGTGACATTTGGTTCTTCAAGTTGGCCTCACTGGCACAGTTTTAGAGCCACTATTATCTTTTACCCCTCATATTAAAGGTCTGTTTCTCCTCTTTCCAGGGATGTACAACATGTTGCTGTAGGTGTTACCATCTTTGAGCAATAAATTTTTTTCCATCAGCATATTCATTGTTTTTTTTTAATTTTGTGACATTTGGTTCTTCAAGTTGGCCTCACTGGCACAGTTTTAGAGCCACTATTATCTTTTACCCCTCATATTAAAGGTCTGTTTCTCCTCTTTCCAGGGATGTACAACATGTTGCTGTAGGTGTTACCATCTTTGAGCAATAAATTTTTTTCCATCAGCATATTCATTGTTTTTTTTTAATTTTGTGACATTTGGTTCTTCAAGTTGGCCTCACTGGCACAGTTTTAGAGCCACTATTATCTTTTACCCCTCATATTAAAGGTCTGTTTCTCCTCTTTCCAGGGATGTACAACATGTTGCTGTAGGTGTTACCATCTTTGAGCAATAAATTTTTTTCCATCAGCATATTCATTGTTTTTTTTTAATTTTGTGACATTTGGTTCTTCAAGTTGGCCTCACTGGCACAGTTTTAGAGCCACTATTATCTTTTACCCCTCATATTAAAGGTCTGTTTCTCCTCTTTCCAGGGATGTACAACATGTTGCTGTAGGTGTTACCATCTTTGAGCAATAAATTTTTTTCCATCAGCATATTCATTGTTTTTTTTTAATTTTGTGACATTTGGTTCTTCAAGTTGGCCTCACTGGCACAGTTTTAGAGCCACTATTATCTTTTACCCCTCATATTAAAGGTCTTGTTTCTCCTCTTTCCAGGGATGTACAACATGTTGCTGTAGGTGTTACCATCTTTGAGCAATAAATTTTTTTCCATCAGCATATTCATTGTTTTTTTTTAATTTTGTGACATTTGGTTCTTCAAGTTGGCCTCACTGGCACAGTTTTAGAGCCACTATTATCTTTTACCCCTCATATTAAAGGTCTGTTTCTCCTCTTTCCAGGGATGTACAACATGTTGCTGTAGGTGTTACCATCTTTGAGCAATAAATTTTTTTCCATCAGCATATTCATTGTTTTTTTTTAATTTTGTGACATTTGGTTCTTCAAGTTGGCCTCACTGGCACAGTTTTAGAGCCACTATTATCTTTTACCCCTCATATTAAAGGTCTGTTTCTCCTCTTTCCAGGGATGTACAACATGTTGCTGTAGGTGTTACCATCTTTGAGCAATAAATTTTTTTCCATCAGCATATTCATTGTTTTTTTTTAATTTTGTGACATTTGGTTCTTCAAGTTGGCCTCACTGGCACAGTTTTAGAGCCACTATTATCTTTTACCCCTCATATTAAAGGTCTGTTTCTCCTCTTTCCAGGGATGTACAACATGTTGCTGTAGGTGTTACCATCTTTGAGCAATAAATTTTTTTCCATCAGCATATTCATTGTTTTTTTTTAATTTTGTGACATTTGGTTCTTCAAGTTGGCCTCACTGGCACAGTTTTAGAGCCACTATTATCTTTTACCCCTCATATTAAAGGTCTGTTTCTCCTCTTTCCAGGGATGTACAACATGTTGCTGTAGGTGTTACCATCTTTGAGCAATAAATTTTTTTCCATCAGCATATTCATTGTTTTTTTTTAATTTTGTGACATTTGGTTCTTCAAGTTGGCCTCACTGGCACAGTTTTAGAGCCACTATTATCTTTTACCCCTCATATTAAAGGTCTGTTTCTCCTCTTTCCAGGGATGTACAACATGTTGCTGTAGGTGTTACCATCTTTGAGCAATAAATTTTTTTCCATCAGCATATTCATTGTTTTTTTTTAATTTTGTGACATTTGGTTCTTCAAGTTGGCCTCACTGGCACAGTTTTAGAGCCACTATTATCTTTTACCCCTCATATTAAAGGTCTGTTTCTCCTCTTTCCAGGGATGTACAACATGTTGCTGTAGGTGTTACCATCTTTGAGCAATAAATTTTTTTCCATCAGCATATTCATTGTTTTTTTTTAATTTTGTGACATTTGGTTCTTCAAGTTGGCCTCACTGGCACAGTTTTAGAGCCACTATTATCTTTTACCCCTCATATTAAAGGTCTGTTTCTCCTCTTTCCAGGGATGTACAACATGTTGCTGTAGGTGTTACCATCTTTGAGCAATAAATTTTTTTCCATCAGCATATTCATTGTTTTTTTTTAATTTTGTGACATTTGGTTCTTCAAGTTGGCCTCACTGGCACAGTTTTAGAGCCACTATTATCTTTTACCCCTCATATTAAAGGTCTGTTTCTCCTCTTTCCAGGGATGTACAACATGTTGCTGTAGGTGTTACCATCTTTGAGCAATAAATTTTTTTCCATCAGCATATTCATTGTTTTTTTTTAATTTTGTGACATTTGGTTCTTCAAGTTGGCCTCACTGGCACAGTTTTAGAGCCACTATTATCTTTTACCCCTCATATTAAAGGTCTGTTTCTCCTCTTTCCAGGGATGTACAACATGTTGCTGTAGGTGTTACCATCTTTGAGCAATAAATTTTTTTCCATCAGCATATTCATTGTTTTTTTTTAATTTTGTGACATTTGGTTCTTCAAGTTGGCCTCACTGGCACAGTTTTAGAGCCACTATTATCTTTTACCCCTCATATTAAAGGTCTGTTTCTCCTCTTTCCAGGGATGTACAACATGTTGCTGTAGGTGTTACCATCTTTGAGCAATAAATTTTTTTCCATCAGCATATTCATTGTTTTTTTTTAATTTTGTGACATTTGGTTCTTCAAGTTGGCCTCACTGGCACAGTTTTAGAGCCACTATTATCTTTTACCCCTCATATTAAAGGTCTGTTTCTCCTCTTTCCAGGGATGTACAACATGTTGCTGTAGGTGTTACCATCTTTGAGCAATAAATTTTTTTCCATCAGCATATTCATTGTTTTTTTTTAATTTTGTGACATTTGGTTCTTCAAGTTGGCCTCACTGGCACAGTTTTAGAGCCACTATTATCTTTTACCCCTCATATTAAAGGTCTGTTTCTCCTCTTTCCAGGGATGTACAACATGTTGCTGTAGGTGTTACCATCTTTGAGCAATAAATTTTTTTCCATCAGCATATTCATTGTTTTTTTTTAATTTTGTGACATTTGGTTCTTCAAGTTGGCCTCACTGGCACAGTTTTAGAGCCACTATTATCTTTTACCCCTCATATTAAAGGTCTGTTTCTCCTCTTTCCAGGGATGTACAACATGTTGCTGTAGGTGTTACCATCTTTGAGCAATAAATTTTTTTCCATCAGCATATTCATTGTTTTTTTTTAATTTTGTGACATTTGGTTCTTCAAGTTGGCCTCACTGGCACAGTTTTAGAGCCACTATTATCTTTTACCCCTCATATTAAAGGTCTGTTTCTCCTCTTTCCAGGGATGTACAACATGTTGCTGTAGGTGTTACCATCTTTGAGCAATAAATTTTTTTCCATCAGCATATTCATTGTTTTTTTTTAATTTTGTGACATTTGGTTCTTCAAGTTGGCCTCACTGGCACAGTTTTAGAGCCACTATTATCTTTTACCCCTCATATTAAAGGTCTGTTTCTCCTCTTTCCAGGGATGTACAACATGTTGCTGTAGGTGTTACCATCTTTGAGCAATAAATTTTTTTCCATCAGCATATTCAGTGTGTTTTTTTTTAATTTTGTGACATTTGGTTCTTCAAGTTGGCCTCACTGGCACAGTTTTAGAGCCACTATTATCTTTTACCCCTCATATTAAAGGTCTGTTTCTCCTCTTTCCAGGGATGTACAACATGTTGCTGTAGGTGTTACCATCTTTGAGCAATAAATTTTTTTCCATCAGCATATTCATTGTTTTTTTTTAATTTTGTGACATTTGGTTCTTCAAGTTGGCCTCACTGGCACAGTTTTAGAGCCACTATTATCTTTTACCCCTCATATTAAAGGTCTGTTTCTCCTCTTTCCAGGGATGTACAACATGTTGCTGTAGGTGTTACCATCTTTGAGCAATAAATTTTTTTCCATCAGCATATTCATTGTTTTTTTTTAATTTTGTGACATTTGGTTCTTCAAGTTGGCCTCACTGGCACAGTTTTAGAGCCACTATTATCTTTTACCCCTCATATTAAAGGTCTGTTTCTCCTCTTTCAGGGATGTACAACATGTTGCTGTAGGTGTTACCATCTTTGAGCAATAAATTTTTTTCCATCAGCATATTCATTGTTTTTTTTTAATTTTGTGACATTTGGTCCTTCAAGTTGGCCTCACTGGCACAGTTTTAGAGCCACTATTATCTTTTACCCCTCATATTAAAGGTCTGTTTCTCCTCTTTCCAGGGATGTACAACATGTTGCTGTAGGTGTTACCATCTTTGAGCAATAAATTTTTTTCCATCAGCATATTCATTGTTTTTTTTTAATTTTGTGACATTTGGTCCTTCAAGTTGGCCTCACTGGCACAGTTTTAGAGCCACTATTATCTTTTACCCCTCATATTAAAGGTCTGTTTCTCCTCTTTCCAGGGATGTACAACATGTTGCTGTAGGTGTTACCATCTTTGAGCAATAAATTTTTTTCCATCAGCATATTCATTGTTTTTTTTTAATTTTGTGACATTTGGTTCTTCAAGTTGGCCTCACTGGCACAGTTTTAGAGCCACTATTATCTTTTACCCCTCATATTAAAGGTCTGTTTCTCCTCTTTCCAGGGATGTACAACATGTTGCTGTAGGTGTTACCATCTTTGAGCAATAAATTTTTTTCCATCAGCATATTCATTGTTTTTTTTTAATTTTGTGACATTTGGTCCTTCAAGTTGGCCTCACTGGCACAGTTTTAGAGCCACTATTATCTTTTACCCCTCATATTAAAGGTCTGTTTCTCCTCTTTCCAGGGATGTACAACATGTTGCTGTAGGTGTTACCATCTTTGAGCAATAAATTTTTTTCCATCAGCATATTCATTGTTTTTTTTTAATTTTGTGACATTTGGTTCTTCAAGTTGGCCTCACTGGCACAGTTTTAGAGCCACTATTATCTTTTACCCCTCATATTAAAGGTCTGTTTCTCCTCTTTCCAGGGATGTACAACATGTTGCTGTAGGTGTTACCATCTTTGAGCAATAAATTTTTTTCCATCAGCATATTCATTGTTTTTTTTTAATTTTGTGACATTTGGTTCTTCAAGTTGGCCTCACTGGCACAGTTTTAGAGCCACTATTATCTTTTACCCCTCATATTAAAGGTCTGTTTCTCCTCTTTCCAGGGATGTACAACATGTTGCTGTAGGTGTTACCATCTTTGAGCAATAAATTTTTTTCCATCAGCATATTCATTGTTTTTTTTTAATTTTGTGACATTTGGTCCTTCAAGTTGGCCTCACTGGCACAGTTTTAGAGCCACTATTATCTTTTACCCCTCATATTAAAGGTCTGTTTCTCCTCTTTCCAGGGATGTACAACATGTTGCTGTAGGTGTTACCATCTTTGAGCAATAAATTTTTTTCCATCAGCATATTCATTGTTTTTTTTTAATTTTGTGACATTTGGTTCTTCAAGTTGGCCTCACTGGCACAGTTTTAGAGCCACTATTATCTTTTACCCCTCATATTAAAGGTCTGTTTCTCCTCTTTCCAGGGATGTACAACATGTTGCTGTAGGTGTTACCATCTTTGAGCAATAAATTTTTTTCCATCAGCATATTCATTGTTTTTTTTTAATTTTGTGACATTTGGTTCTTCAAGTTGGCCTCACTGGCACAGTTTTAGAGCCACTATTATCTTTTACCCCTCATATTAAAGGTCTGTTTCTCCTCTTTCCAGGGATGTACAACATGTTGCTGTAGGTGTTACCATCTTTGAGCAATAAATTTTTTTCCATCAGCATATTCATTGTTTTTTTTTAATTTTGTGACATTTGGTTCCTTCAAGTTGGCCTCACTGGCACAGTTTTAGAGCCACTATTATCTTTTACCCCTCATATTAAAGGTCTGTTTCTCCTCTTTCCAGGGATGTACAACATGTTGCTGTAGGTGTTACCATCTTTGAGCAATAAATTTTTTTCCATCAGCATATTCATTGTTTTTTTTTAATTTTGTGACATTTGGTCCTTCAAGTTGGCCTCACTGGCACAGTTTTAGAGCCACTATTATCTTTTACCCCTCATATTAAAGGTCTGTTTCTCCTCTTTCCAGGGATGTACAACATGTTGCTGTAGCTGTTACCATCTTTGAGCAATAAATTTTTTTCCATCAGCATATTCATTGTTTTTTTTTTAATTTTGTGACATTTGGTTCTTCAAGTTGGCCTCACTGGCACAGTTTTAGAGCCACTATTATCTTTTACCCCTCATATTAAAGGTCTGTTTCTCCTCTTTCCAGGGATGTACAACATGTTGCTGTAGGTGTTACCATCTTTGAGCAATAAATTTTTTTCCATCAGCATATTCATTGTTTTTTTTTAATTTTGTGACATTTGGTTCTTCAAGTTGGCCTCACTACAGTTTTAGAGCCACTATTATCTTTTACCCCTCATATTAAAGGTCTGTTTCTCCTCTTTCCAGGGATGTACAACATGTTGCTGTAGGTGTTACCATCTTTGAGCAATAAATTTTTTTCCATCAGCATATTCATTGTTTTTTTTTAATTTTGTGACATTTGGTTCTTCAAGTTGGCCTCACTGGCACAGTTTTAGAGCCACTATTATCTTTTACCCCTCATATTAAAGGTCTGTTTCTCCTCTTTCCAGGGATGTACAACATGTTGCTGTAGGTGTTACCATCTTTGAGCAATAAATTTTTTTCCATCAGCATATTCATTGTTTTTTTTTAATTTTGTGACATTTGGTTCTTCAAGTTGGCCTCACTGGCACAGTTTTAGAGCCACTATTATCTTTTACCCCTCATATTAAAGGTCTGTTTCTCCTCTTTCCAGGGATGTACAACATGTTGCTGTAGGTGTTACCATCTTTGAGCAAT
This sequence comes from Cheilosia vernalis, assembly GCA_949126925.1. Lineage (NCBI taxonomy): Eukaryota > Metazoa > Arthropoda > Insecta > Diptera > Syrphidae > Cheilosia > Cheilosia vernalis. The sequence continues at coordinate 83,539 of CASBPI010000023.1, read as the reverse complement.
AAATTTTTTTCCATCAGCATATTCATTGTTTTTTTTTAATTTTGTGACATTTGGTTCTTCAAGTTGGCCTCACTGGCACAGTTTTAGAGCCACTATTATCTTTTACCCCTCATATTAAAGGTCTGTTTCTCCTCTTTCCAGGGATGTACAACATGTTGCTGTAGGTGTTACCATACTTTGAGCAATAAATTTTTTTCCATCAGCATATTCATTGTTTTTTTTTAATTTTGTGACATTTGGTTCTTCAAGTTGGCCTCACTGGCACAGTTTTAGAGCCACTATTATCTTTTACCCCTCATATTAAAGGTCTGTTTCTCCTCTTTCCAGGGATGTACAACATGTTGCTGTAGGTGTTACCATCTTTGAGCAATAAATTTTTTTCCATCAGCATATTCATTGTTTTTTTTTAATTTTGTGACATTTGGTTCTTCAAGTTGGCCTCACTGGCACAGTTTTAGAGCCACTATTATCTTTTACCCCTCATATTAAAGGTCTGTTTCTCCTCTTTCCAGGGATGTACAACATGTTGCTGTAGGTGTTACCATCTTTGAGCAATCAATTTTTTTCCATCAGCATATTCATTGTTTTTTTTTAATTTTGTGACATTTGGTTCTTCAAGTTGGCCTCACTGGCACAGTTTTAGAGCCACTATTATCTTTTACCCCTCATATTAAAGGTCTGTTTCTCCTCTTTCCAGGGATGTACAACATGTTGCTGTAGGTGTTACCATCTTTGAGCAATAAATTTTTTTCCATCAGCATATTCATTGTTTTTTTTTAATTTTGTGACATTTGGTTCTTCAAGTTGGCCTCACTGGCACAGTTTTAGAGCCACTATTATCTTTTACCCCTCATATTAAAGGCCTGTTTCTCCTCTTTCCAGGGATGTACAACATGTTGCTGTAGGTGTTACCATCTTTGAGCAATAAATTTTTTTCCATCAGCATATTCATTGTTTTTTTTTAATTTTGTGACATTTGGTTCTTCAAGTTGGCCTCACTGGCACAGTTTTAGAGCCACTATTATCTTTTACCCCTCATATTAAAGGTCTGTTTCTCCTCTTTCCAGGGATGTACAACATGTTGCTGTAGGTGTTACCATCTTTGAGCAATAAATTTTTTTCCATCAGCATATTCATTGTTTTTTTTTAATTTTGTGACATTTGGTTCTTCAAGTTGGCCTCACTGGCACAGTTTTAGAGCCACTATTATCTTTTACCCCTCATATTAAAGGTCTGTTTCTCCTCTTTCCAGGGATGTACAACATGTTGCTGTAGGTGTTACCGTCTTTGAGCAATAAATTTTTTTCCATCAGCATATTCATTGTTTTTTTTTAATTTTGTGACATTTGGTTCTTCAAGTTGGCCTCACTGGCACAGTTTTAGAGCCACTATTATCTTTTACCCCTCATATTAAAGGTCTGTTTCTCCTCTTTCCAGGGATGTACAACATGTTGCTGTAGGTGTTACCATCTTTGAGCAATACATTTTTTTCCATCAGCATATTCATTGTTTTTTTTTAATTTTGTGACATTTGGTTCTTCAAGTTGGCCTCACTGGCACAGTTTTAGAGCCACTATTATCTTTTACCCCTCATATTAAAGGTCTGTTTCTCCTCTTTCCAGGGATGTACAACATGTTGCTGTAGGTGTTACCATCTTTGAGCAATAAATTTTTTTCCATCAGCATATTCATTGTTTTTTTTTAATTTTGTGACATTTGGTTCTTCAAGTTGGCCTCACTGGCACAGTTTTAGAGCCACTATTATCTTTTACCCCTCATATTAAAGGTCTGTTTCTCCTCTTTCCAGGGATGTACAACATGTTGCTGTAGGTGTTACCATCTTTGAGCAATAAATTTTTTTCCATCAGCATATTCATTGTTTTTTTTTAATTTTGTGACATTTGGTTCTTCAAGTTGGCCTCACTGGCACAGTTTTAGAGCCACTATTATCTTTTACCCCTCCTCATATTAAAGGTCTGTTTCTCCTCTTTCCAGGGATGTACAACATGTTGCTGTAGGTGTTACCATCTTTGAGCAATAAATTTTTTTCCATCAGCATATTCATTGTTTTTTTTTAATTTTGTGACATTTGGTTCTTCAAGTTGGCCTCACTGGCACAGTTTTAGAGCCACTATTATCTTTTACCCCTCATATTAAAGGTCTGTTTCTCCTCTTTCCAGGGATGTACAACATGTTGCTGTAGGTGTTACCATCTTTGAGCAATAAATTTTTTTCCATCAGCATATTCATTGTTTTTTTTTAATTTTGTGACATTTGGTTCTTCAAGTTGGCCTCACTGGCACAGTTTTAGAGCCACTATTATCTTTTACCCCTCATATTAAAGGTCTGTTTCTCCTCTTTCCAGGGATGTACAACATGTTGCTGTAGGTGTTACCATCTTTGAGCAATAAATTTTTTTCCATCAGCATATTCATTGTTTTTTTTTAATTTTGTGACATTTGGTTCTTCAAGTTGGCCTCACTGGCACAGTTTTAGAGCCACTATTATCTTTTACCCCTCATATTAAAGGTCTGTTTCTCCTCTTTCCAGGGATGTACAACATGTTGCTGTAGGTGTTACCATCTTTGAGCAATAAATTTTTTTCCATCAGCATATTCATTGTTTTTTTTTAATTTTGTGACATTTGGTTCTTCAAGTTGGCCTCACTGGCACAGTTTTAGAGCCACTATTATCTTTTACCCCTCATATTAAAGGTCTGTTTCTCCTCTTTCCAGGGATGTACAACATGTTGCTGTAGGTGTTACCATCTTTGAGCAATAAATTTTTTTCCATCAGCATATTCATTGTTTTTTTTTAATTTTGTGACATTTGGTTCTTCAAGTTGGCCTCACTGGCACAGTTTTAGAGCCACTATTATCTTTTACCCCTCATATTAAAGGTCTGTTTCTCCTCTTTCCAGGGATGTACAACATGTTGCTGTAGGTGTTACCATCTTTGAGCAATAAATTTTTTTCCATCAGCATATTCATTGTTTTTTTTTAATTTTGTGACATTTGGTTCTTCAAGTTGGCCTCACTGGCACAGTTTTAGAGCCACTATTATCTTTTACCCCTCATATTAAAGGTCTGTTTCTCCTCTTTCCAGGGATGTACAACATGTTGCTGTAGGTGTTACCATCTTTGAGCAATAAATTTTTTTCCATCAGCATATTCATTGTTTTTTTTTAATTTTGTGACATTTGGTTCTTCAAGTTGGCCTCACTGGCACAGTTTTAGAGCCACTATTATCTTTTACCCCTCATATTAAAGGTCTGTTTCTCCTCTTTCCAGGGATGTACAACATGTTGCTGTAGGTGTTACCATCTTTGAGCAATAAATTTTTTTCCATCAGCATATTCATTGTTTTTTTTTAATTTTGTGACATTTGGTTCTTCAAGTTGGCCTCACTGGCACAGTTTTAGAGCCACTATTATCTTTTACCCCTCATATTAAAGGTCTGTTTCTCCTCTTTCCAGGGATGTACAACATGTTGCTGTAGGTGTTACCATCTTTGAGCAATAAATTTTTTTCCATCAGCATATTCATTGTTTTTTTTTAATTTTGTGACATTTGGTTCTTCAAGTTGGCCTCACTGGCACAGTTTTAGAGCCACTATTATCTTTTACCCCTCATATTAAAGGTCTGTTTCTCCTCTTTCCAGGGATGTACAACATGTTGCTGTAGGTGTTACCATCTTTGAGCAATAAATTTTTTTCCATCAGCATATTCATTGTTTTTTTTTAATTTTGTGACATTTGGTTCTTCAAGTTGGCCTCACTGGCACAGTTTTAGAGCCACTATTATCTTTTACCCCTCATATTAAAGGTCTGTTTCTCCTCTTTCCAGGGATGTACAACATGTTGCTGTAGGTGTTACCATCTTTGAGCAATAAATTTTTTTCCATCAGCATATTCATTGTTTTTTTTTAATTTTGTGACATTTGGTTCTTCAAGTTGGCCTCACTGGCACAGTTTTAGAGCCACTATTATCTTTTACCCCTCATATTAAAGGTCTGTTTCTCCTCTTTCCAGGGATGTACAACATGTTGCTGTAGGTGTTACCATCTTTGAGCAATAAATTTTTTTCCATCAGCATATTCATTGTTTTTTTTTAATTTTGTGACATTTGGTTCTTCAAGTTGGCCTCACTGGCACAGTTTTAGAGCCACTATTATCTTTTACCCCTCATATTAAAGGTCTGTTTCTCCTCTTTCCAGGGATGTACAACATGTTGCTGTAGGTGTTACCATCTTTGAGCAATAAATTTTTTTCCATCAGCATATTCATTGTTTTTTTTTAATTTTGTGACATTTGGTTCTTCAAGTTGGCCTCACTGGCACAGTTTTAGAGCCACTATTATCTTTTACCCCTCATATTAAAGGTCTGTTTCTCCTCTTTCCAGGGATGTACAACATGTTGCTGTAGGTGTTACCATCTTTGAGCAATAAATTTTTTTCCATCAGCATATTCATTGTTTTTTTTTAATTTTGTGACATTTGGTTCTTCAAGTTGGCCTCACTGGCACAGTTTTAGAGCCACTATTATCTTTTACCCCTCATATTAAAGGTCTGTTTCTCCTCTTTCCAGGGATGTACAACATGTTGCTGTAGGTGTTACCATCTTTGAGCAATAAATTTTTTTCCATCAGCATATTCATTGTTTTTTTTTAATTTTGTGACATTTGGTTCTTCAAGTTGGCCTCACTGGCACAGTTTTAGAGCCACTATTATCTTTTACCCCTCATATTAAAGGTCTGTTTCTCCTCTTTCCAGGGATGTACAACATGTTGCTGTAGGTGTTACCATCTTTGAGCAATAAATTTTTTTCCATCAGCATATTCATTGTTTTTTTTTAATTTTGTGACATTTGGTTCTTCAAGTTGGCCTCACTGGCACAGTTTTAGAGCCACTATTATCTTTTACCCCTCATATTAAAGGTCTGTTTCTCCTCTTTCCAGGGATGTACAACATGTTGCTGTAGGTGTTACCATCTTTGAGCAATAAATTTTTTTCCATCAGCATATTCATTGTTTTTTTTTAATTTTGTGACATTTGGTTCTTCAAGTTGGCCTCACTGGCACAGTTTTAGAGCCACTATTATCTTTTACCCCTCATATTAAAGGTCTGTTTCTCCTCTTTCCAGGGATGTACAACATGTTGCTGTAGGTGTTACCATCTTTGAGCAATAAATTTTTTTCCATCAGCATATTCATTGTTTTTTTTTAATTTTGTGACATTTGGTTCTTCAAGTTGGCCTCACTGGCACAGTTTTAGAGCCACTATTATCTTTTACCCCTCATATTAAAGGTCTGTTTCTCCTCTTTCCAGGGATGTACAACATGTTGCTGTAGGTGTTACCATCTTTGAGCAATAAATTTTTTTCCATCAGCATATTCATTGTTTTTTTTTAATTTTGTGACATTTGGTTCTTCAAGTTGGCCTCACTGGCACAGTTTTAGAGCCACTATTATCTTTTACCCCTCATATTAAAGGTCTGTTTCTCCTCTTTCCAGGGATGTACAACATGTTGCTGTAGGTGTTACCATCTTTGAGCAATAAATTTTTTTCCATCAGCATATTCATTGTTTTTTTTTAATTTTGTGACATTTGGTTCTTCAAGTTGGCCTCACTGGCACAGTTTTAGAGCCACTATTATCTTTTACCCCTCATATTAAAGGTCTGTTTCTCCTCTTTCCAGGGATGTACAACATGTTGCTGTAGGTGTTACCATCTTTGAGCAATAAATTTTTTTCCATCAGCATATTCATTGTTTTTTTTTAATTTTGTGACATTTGGTTCTTCAAGTTGGCCTCACTGGCACAGTTTTAGAGCCACTATTATCTTTTACCCCTCATATTAAAGGTCTGTTTCTCCTCTTTCCAGGGATGTACAACATGTTGCTGTAGGTGTTACCATCTTTGAGCAATAAATTTTTTTCCATCAGCATATTCATTGTTTTTTTTTAATTTTGTGACATTTGGTTCTTCAAGTTGGCCTCACTGGCACAGTTTTAGAGCCACTATTATCTTTTACCCCTCATATTAAAGGTCTGTTTCTCCTCTTTCCAGGGATGTACAACATGTTGCTGTAGGTGTTACCATCTTTGAGCAATAAATTTTTTTCCATCAGCATATTCATTGTTTTTTTTTAATTTTGTGACATTTGGTTCTTCAAGTTGGCCTCACTGGCACAGTTTTAGAGCCACTATTATCTTTTACCCCTCATATTAAAGGTCTGTTTCTCCTCTTTCCAGGGATGTACAACATGTTGCTGTAGGTGTTACCATCTTTGAGCAATAAATTTTTTTCCATCAGCATATTCATTGTTTTTTTTTAATTTTGTGACATTTGGTTCTTCAAGTTGGCCTCACTGGCACAGTTTTAGAGCCACTATTATCTTTTACCCCTCATATTAAAGGTCTGTTTCTCCTCTTTCCAGGGATGTACAACATGTTGCTGTAGGTGTTACCATCTTTGAGCAATAAATTTTTTTCCATCAGCATATTCATTGTTTTTTTTTAATTTTGTGACATTTGGTTCTTCAAGTTGGCCTCACTGGCACAGTTTTAGAGCCACTATTATCTTTTACCCCTCATATTAAAGGTCTGTTTCTCCTCTTTCCAGGGATGTACAACATGTTGCTGTAGGTGTTACCATCTTTGAGCAATAAATTTTTTTCCATCAGCATATTCATTGTTTTTTTTTAATTTTGTGACATTTGGTTCTTCAAGTTGGCCTCACTGGCACAGTTTTAGAGCCACTATTATCTTTTACCCCTCATATTAAAGGTCTGTTTCTCCTCTTTCCAGGGATGTACAACATGTTGCTGTAGGTGTTACCATCTTTGAGCAATAAATTTTTTTCCATCAGCATATTCATTGTTTTTTTTTAATTTTGTGACATTTGGTTCTTCAAGTTGGCCTCACTGGCACAGTTTTAGAGCCACTATTATCTTTTACCCCTCATATTAAAGGTCTGTTTCTCCTCTTTCCAGGGATGTACAACATGTTGCTGTAGGTGTTACCATCTTTGAGCAATAAATTTTTTTCCATCAGCATATTCATTGTTTTTTTTTAATTTTGTGACATTTGGTTCTTCAAGTTGGCCTCACTGGCACAGTTTTAGAGCCACTATTATCTTTTACCCCTCATATTAAAGGTCTGTTTCTCCTCTTTCCAGGGATGTACAACATGTTGCTGTAGGTGTTACCATCTTTGAGCAATAAATTTTTTTCCATCAGCATATTCATTGTTTTTTTTTAATTTTGTGACATTTGGTTCTTCAAGTTGGCCTCACTGGCACAGTTTTAGAGCCACTATTATCTTTTACCCCTCATATTAAAGGTCTGTTTCTCCTCTTTCCAGGGATGTACAACATGTTGCTGTAGGTGTTACCATCTTTGAGCAATAAATTTTTTTCCATCAGCATATTCATTGTTTTTTTTTAATTTTGTGACATTTGGTTCTTCAAGTTGGCCTCACTGGCACAGTTTTAGAGCCACTATTATCTTTTACCCCTCATATTAAAGGTCTGTTTCTCCTCTTTCCAGGGATGTACAACATGTTGCTGTAGGTGTTACCATCTTTGAGCAATAAATTTTTTTCCATCAGCATATTCATTGTTTTTTTTTAATTTTGTGACATTTGGTTCTTCAAGTTGGCCTCACTGGCACAGTTTTAGAGCCACTATTATCTTTTACCCCTCATATTAAAGGTCTGTTTCTCCTCTTTCCAGGGATGTACAACATGTTGCTGTAGGTGTTACCATCTTTGAGCAATAAATTTTTTTCCATCAGCATATTCATTGTTTTTTTTTAATTTTGTGACATTTGGTTCTTCAAGTTGGCCTCACTGGCACAGTTTTAGAGCCACTATTATCTTTTACCCCTCATATTAAAGGTCTGTTTCTCCTCTTTCCAGGGATGTACAACATGTTGCTGTAGGTGTTACCATCTTTGAGCAATAAATTTTTTTCCATCAGCATATTCATTGTTTTTTTTTAATTTTGTGACATTTGGTTCTTCAAGTTGGCCTCACTGGCACAGTTTTAGAGCCACTATTATCTTTTACCCCTCATATTAAAGGTCTGTTTCTCCTCTTTCCAGGGATGTACAACATGTTGCTGTAGGTGTTACCATCTTTGAGCAATAAATTTTTTTCCATCAGCATATTCATTGTTTTTTTTTAATTTTGTGACATTTGGTTCTTCAAGTTGGCCTCACTGGCACAGTTTTAGAGCCACTATTATCTTTTACCCCTCATATTAAAGGTCTGTTTCTCCTCTTTCCAGGGATGTACAACATGTTGCTGTAGGTGTTACCATCTTTGAGCAATAAATTTTTTTCCATCAGCATATTCATTGTTTTTTTTTAATTTTGTGACATTTGGTTCTTCAAGTTGGCCTCACTGGCACAGTTTTAGAGCCACTATTATCTTTTACCCCTCATATTAAAGGTCTGTTTCTCCTCTTTCCAGGGATGTACAACATGTTGCTGTAGGTGTTACCATCTTTGAGCAATAAATTTTTTTCCATCAGCATATTCATTGTTTTTTTTTAATTTTGTGACATTTGGTTCTTCAAGTTGGCCTCACTGGCACAGTTTTAGAGCCACTATTATCTTTTACCCCTCATATTAAAGGTCTGTTTCTCCTCTTTCCAGGGATGTACAACATGTTGCTGTAGGTGTTACCATCTTTGAGCAATAAATTTTTTTCCATCAGCATATTCATTGTTTTTTTTTAATTTTGTGACATTTGGTTCTTCAAGTTGGCCTCACTGGCACAGTTTTAGAGCCACTATTATCTTTTACCCCTCATATTAAAGGTCTGTTTCTCCTCTTTCCAGGGATGTACAACATGTTGCTGTAGGTGTTACCATCTTTGAGCAATAAATTTTTTTCCATCAGCATATTCATTGTTTTTTTTTAATTTTGTGACATTTGGTTCTTCAAGTTGGCCTCACTGGCACAGTTTTAGAGCCACTATTATCTTTTACCCCTCATATTAAAGGTCTGTTTCTCCTCTTTCCAGGGATGTACAACATGTTGCTGTAGGTGTTACCATCTTTGAGCAATAAATTTTTTTCCATCAGCATATTCATTGTTTTTTTTTAATTTTGTGACATTTGGTTCTTCAAGTTGGCCTCACTGGCACAGTTTTAGAGCCACTATTATCTTTTACCCCTCATATTAAAGGTCTGTTTCTCCTCTTTCCAGGGATGTACAACATGTTGCTGTAGGTGTTACCATCTCTTGAGCAATAAATTTTTTTCCATCAGCATATTCATTGTTTTTTTTTAATTTTGTGACATTTGGTTCTTCAAGTTGGCCTCACTGGCCAGTTTTAGAGCCACTATTATCTTTTACCCCTCATATTTAAGGTCTGTTTCTCCTCTTTCCAGGGATGTACGACATGTTGCTGTAGGTGTTACCATCTTTGAGCAATAAATTTTTTTCCATCAATTTTGTGACATTTGGTTCTTCAAGTTGGCCTCACTGGCACAGTTTTAGAGCCACTATTATCTTTTACCCCTCATATTAAAGGTCTGTTTCTCCTCTTTCCAGGGATGTACAACATGTTGCTGTAGGTGTTACCATCTTTGAGCAATAAATTTTTTTCCATCAGCATATTCATTGTTTTTTTTTAATTTTGTGACATTTGGTTCTTCAAGTTGGCCTCACTGGCACAGTTTTAGAGCCACTATTATCTTTTACCCCTCATATTAAAGGTCTGTTTCTCCTCTTTCCAGGGATGTACAACATGTTGCTGTAGGTGTTACCATCTTTGAGCAATAAATTTTTTTCCATCAGCATATTCATTGTTTTTTTTTGAATTTTGTGACATTTGGTTCTTCAAGTTGGCCTCACTGGCACAGTTTTAGAGCCACTATTATCTTTTACCCCTCATATTAAAGGTCTGTTTCTCCTCTTTCCAGGGATGTACAACATGTTGCTGTAGGTGTTACCATCTTTGAGCAATAAATTTTTTTCCATCAGCATATTCATTGTTTTTTTTTAATTTTGTGACATTTGGTTCTTCAAGTTGGCCTCACTGGCACAGTTTTAGAGCCACTATTATCTTTTACCCCTCATATTAAAGGTCTGTTTCTCCTCTTTCCAGGGATGTACAACATGTTGCTGTAGGTGTTACCATCTTTGAGCAATAAATTTTTTTCCATCAGCATATTCATTGTTTTTTTTTAATTTTGTGACATTTGGTTCTTCAAGTTGGCCTCACTGGCACAGTTTTAGAGCCACTATTATCTTTTACCCCTCATATTAAAGGTCTGTTTCTCCTCTTTCCAGGGATGTACAACATGTTGCTGTAGGTGTTACCATCTTTGAGCAATAAATTTTTTTCCATCAGCATATTCATTGTTTTTTTTTAATTTTGTGACATTTGGTTCTTCAAGTTGGCCTCACTGGCACAGTTTTAGAGCCACTATTATCTTTTACCCCTCATATTAAAGGTCTGTTTCTCCTCTTTCCAGGGATGTACAACATGTTGCTGTAGGTGTTACCATCTTTGAGCAATAAATTTTTTTCCATCAGCATATTCATTGTTTTTTTTTAATTTTGTGACATTTGGTTCTTCAAGTTGGCCTCACTGGCACAGTTTTAGAGCCACTATTATCTTTTACCCCTCATATTAAAGGTCTGTTTCTCCTCTTTCCAGGGATGTACAACATGTTGCTGTAGGTGTTACCATCTTTGAGCAATAAATTTTTTTCCATCAGCATATTCATTGTTTTTTTTTAATTTTGTGACATTTGGTTCTTCAAGTTGGCCTCACTGGCACAGTTTTAGAGCCACTATTATCTTTTACCCCTCATATTAAAGGTCTGTTTCTCCTCTTTCCAGGGATGTACAACATGTTGCTGTAGGTGTTACCATCTTTGAGCAATAAATTTTTTTCCATCAGCATATTCATTGTTTTTTTTTAATTTTGTGACATTTGGTTCTTCAAGTTGGCCTCACTGGCACAGTTTTAGAGCCACTATTATCTTTTACCCCTCATATTAAAGGTCTGTTTCTCCTCTTTCCAGGGATGTACAACATGTTGCTGTAGGTGTTACCATCTTTGAGCAATAAATTTTTTTCCATCAGCATATTCATTGTTTTTTTTTAATTTTGTGACATTTGGTTCTTCAAGTTGGCCTCACTGGCACAGTTTTAGAGCCACTATTATCTTTTACCCCTCATATTAAAGGTCTGTTTCTCCTCTTTCCAGGGATGTACAACATGTTGCTGTAGGTGTTACCATCTTTGAGCAATAAATTTTTTTCCATCAGCATATTCATTGTTTTTTTTTAATTTTGTGACATTTGGTTCTTCAAGTTGGCCTCACTGGCACAGTTTTAGAGCCACTATTATCTTTTACCCCTCATATTAAAGGTCTGTTTCTCCTCTTTCCAGGGATGTACAACATGTTGCTGTAGGTGTTACCATCTTTGAGCAATAAATTTTTTTCCATCAGCATATTCATTGTTTTTTTTTAATTTTGTGACATTTGGTTCTTCAAGTTGGCCTCACTGGCACAGTTTTAGAGCCACTATTATCTTTTACCCCTCATATTAAAGGTCTGTTTCTCCTCTTTCCAGGGATGTACAACATGTTGCTGTAGGTGTTACCATCTTTGAGCAATAAATTTTTTTCCATCAGCATATTCATTGTTTTTTTTTAATTTTGTGACATTTGGTTCTTCAAGTTGGCCTCACTGGCACAGTTTTAGAGCCACTATTATCTTTTACCCCTCATATTAAAGGTCTGTTTCTCCTCTTTCCAGGGATGTACAACATGTTGCTGTAGGTGTTACCATCTTTGAGCAATAAATTTTTTTCCATCAGCATATTCATTGTTTTTTTTTAATTTTGTGACATTTGGTTCTTCAAGTTGGCCTCACTGGCACAGTTTTAGAGCCACTATTATCTTTTACCCCTCATATTAAAGGTCTGTTTCTCCTCTTTCCAGGGATGTACAACATGTTGCTGTAGGTGTTACCATCTTTGAGCAATAAATTTTTTTCCATCAGCATATTCATTGTTTTTTTTTAATTTTGTGACATTTGGTTCTTCAAGTTGGCCTCACTGGCACAGTTTTAGAGCCACTATTATCTTTTACCCCTCATATTAAAGGTCTGTTTCTCCTCTTTCCAGGGATGTACAACATGTTGCTGTAGGTGTTACCATCTTTGAGCAATAAATTTTTTTCCATCAGCATATTCATTGTTTTTTTTTAATTTTGTGACATTTGGTTCTTCAAGTTGGCCTCACTGGCACAGTTTTAGAGCCACTATTATCTTTTACCCCTCATATTAAAGGTCTGTTTCTCCTCTTTCCAGGGATGTACAACATGTTGCTGTAGGTGTTACCATCTTTGAGCAATAAATTTTTTTCCATCAGCATATTCATTGTTTTTTTTTAATTTTGTGACATTTGGTTCTTCAAGTTGGCCTCACTGGCACAGTTTTAGAGCCACTATTATCTTTTACCCCTCATATTAAAGGTCTGTTTCTCCTCTTTCCAGGGATGTACAACATGTTGCTGTAGGTGTTACCATCTTTGAGCAATAAATTTTTTTCCATCAGCATATTCATTGTTTTTTTTTAATTTTGTGACATTTGGTTCTTCAAGTTGGCCTCACTGGCACAGTTTTAGAGCCACTATTATCTTTTACCCCTCATATTAAAGGTCTGTTTCTCCTCTTTCCAGGGATGTACAACATGTTGCTGTAGGTGTTACCATCTTTGAGCAATAAATTTTTTTCCATCAGCATATTCATTGTTTTTTTTTAATTTTGTGACATTTGGTTCTTCAAGTTGGCCTCACTGGCACAGTTTTAGAGCCACTATTATCTTTTACCCCTCATATTAAAGGTCTGTTTCTCCTCTTTCCAGGGATGTACAACATGTTGCTGTAGGTGTTACCATCTTTGAGCAATAAATTTTTTTCCATCAGCATATTCATTGTTTTTTTTTAATTTTGTGACATTTGGTTCTTCAAGTTGGCCTCACTGGCACAGTTTTAGAGCCACTATTATCTTTTACCCCTCATATTAAAGGTCTGTTTCTCCTCTTTCCAGGGATGTACAACATGTTGCTGTAGGTGTTACCATCTTTGAGCAATAAATTTTTTTCCATCAGCATATTCATTGTTTTTTTTTAATTTTGTGACATTTGGTTCTTCAAGTTGGCCTCACTGGCACAGTTTTAGAGCCACTATTATCTTTTACCCCTCATATTAAAGGTCTGTTTCTCCTCTTTCCAGGGATGTACAACATGTTGCTGTAGGTGTTACCATCTTTGAGCAATAAATTTTTTTCCATCAGCATATTCATTGTTTTTTTTTAATTTTGTGACATTTGGTTCTTCAAGTTGGCCTCACTGGCACAGTTTTAGAGCCACTATTATCTTTTACCCCTCATATTAAAGGTCTGTTTCTCCTCTTTCCAGGGATGTACAACATGTTGCTGTAGGTGTTACCATCTTTGAGCAATAAATTTTTTTCCATCAGCATATTCATTGTTTTTTTTTAATTTTGTGACATTTGGTTCTTCAAGTTGGCCTCACTGGCACAGTTTTAGAGCCACTATTATCTTTTACCCCTCATATTAAAGGTCTGTTTCTCCTCTTTCCAGGGATGTACAACATGTTGCTGTAGGTGTTACCATCTTTGAGCAATAAATTTTTTTCCATCAGCAAATAAATTTTTTTCCATCAGCATATTCATTGTTTTTTTTTAATTTTGTGACATTTGGTTCTTCAAGTTGGCCTCACTGGCACAGTTTTAGAGCCACTATTATCTTTTACCCCTCATATTAAAGGTCTGTTTCTCCTCTTTCCAGGGATGTACAACATGTTGCTGTAGGTGTTACCATCTTTGAGCAATAAATTTTTTTCCATCAGCATATTCATTGTTTTTTTTTAATTTTGTGACATTTGGTTCTTCAAGTTGGCCTCACTGGCACAGTTTTAGAGCCACTATTATCTTTTACCCCTCATATTAAAGGTCTGTTTCTCCTCTTTCCAGGGATGTACAACATGTTGCTGTAGGTGTTACCATCTTTGAGCAATAAATTTTTTTCCATCAGCATATTCATTGTTTTTTTTTAATTTTGTGACATTTGGTTCTTCAAGTTGGCCTCACTGGCACAGTTTTAGAGCCACTATTATCTTTTACCCCTCATATTAAAGGTCTGTTTCTCCTCTTTCCAGGGATGTACAACATGTTGCTGTAGGTGTTACCATCTTTGAGCAATAAATTTTTTTCCATCAGCATATTCATTGTTTTTTTTTAATTTTGTGACATTTGGTTCTTCAAGTTGGCCTCACTGGCACAGTTTTAGAGCCACTATTATCTTTTACCCCTCATATTAAAGGTCTGTTTCTCCTCTTTCCAGGGATGTACAACATGTTGCTGTAGGTGTTACCATCTTTGAGCAATAAATTTTTTTCCATCAGCATATTCATTGTTTTTTTTTAATTTTGTGACATTTGGTTCTTCAAGTTGGCCTCACTGGCACAGTTTTAGAGCCACTATTATCTTTTACCCCTCATATTAAAGGTCTGTTTCTCCTCTTTCCAGGGATGTACAACATGTTGCTGTAGGTGTTACCATCTTTGAGCAATAAATTTTTTTCCATCAGCATATTCATTGTTTTTTTTTAATTTTGTGACATTTGGTTCTTCAAGTTGGCCTCACTGGCACAGTTTTAGAGCCACTATTATCTTTTACCCCTCATATTAAAGGTCTGTTTCTCCTCTTTCCAGGGATGTACAACATGTTGCTGTAGGTGTTACCATCTTTGAGCAATAAATTTTTTTCCATCAGCATATTCATTGTTTTTTTTTAATTTTGTGACATTTGGTTCTTCAAGTTGGCCTCACTGGCACAGTTTTAGAGCCACTATTATCTTTTACCCCTCATATTAAAGGTCTGTTTCTCCTCTTTCCAGGGATGTACAACATGTTGCTGTAGGTGTTACCATCTTTGAGCAATAAATTTTTTTCCATCAGCATATTCATTGTTTTTTTTTAATTTTGTGACATTTGGTTCTTCAAGTTGGCCTCACTGGCACAGTTTTAGAGCCACTATTATCTTTTACCCCTCATATTAAAGGTCTGTTTCTCCTCTTTCCAGGGATGTACAACATGTTGCTGTAGGTGTTACCATCTTTGAGCAATAAATTTTTTTCCATCAGCATATTCATTGTTTTTTTTTAATTTTGTGACATTTGGTTCTTCAAGTTGGCCTCACTGGCACAGTTTTAGAGCCACTATTATCTTTTACCCCTCATATTAAAGGTCTGTTTCTCCTCTTTCCAGGGATGTACAACATGTTGCTGTAGGTGTTACCATCTTTGAGCAATAAATTTTTTTCCATCAGCATATTCATTGTTTTTTTTTAATTTTGTGACATTTGGTTCTTCAAGTTGGCCTCACTGGCACAGTTTTAGAGCCACTATTATCTTTTACCCCTCATATTAAAGGTCTGTTTCTCCTCTTTCCAGGGATGTACAACATGTTGCTGTAGGTGTTACCATCTTTGAGCAATAAATTTTTTTCCATCAGCATATTCATTGTTTTTTTTTAATTTTGTGACATTTGGTTCTTCAAGTTGGCCTCACTGGCACAGTTTTAGAGCCACTATTATCTTTTACCCCTCATATTAAAGGTCTGTTTCTCCTCTTTCCAGGGATGTACAACATGTTGCTGTAGGTGTTACCATCTTTGAGCAATAAATTTTTTTCCATCAGCATATTCATTGTTTTTTTTTAATTTTGTGACATTTGGTTCTTCAAGTTGGCCTCACTGGCACAGTTTTAGAGCCACTATTATCTTTTACCCCTCATATTAAAGGTCTGTTTCTCCTCTTTCCAGGGATGTACAACATGTTGCTGTAGGTGTTACCATCTTTGAGCAATAAATTTTTTTCCATCAGCATATTCATTGTTTTTTTTTAATTTTGTGACATTTGGTTCTTCAAGTTGGCCTCACTGGCACAGTTTTAGAGCCACTATTATCTTTTACCCCTCATATTAAAGGTCTGTTTCTCCTCTTTCCAGGGATGTACAACATGTTGCTGTAGGTGTTACCATCTTTGAGCAATAAATTTTTTTCCATCAGCATATTCATTGTTTTTTTTTAATTTTGTGACATTTGGTTCTTCAAGTTGGCCTCACTGGCACAGTTTTAGAGCCACTATTATCTTTTACCCCTCATATTAAAGGTCTGTTTCTCCTCTTTCCAGGGATGTACAACATGTTGCTGTAGGTGTTACCATCTTTGAGCAATAAATTTTTTTCCATCAGCATATTCATTGTTTTTTTTTAATTTTGTGACATTTGGTTCTTCAAGTTGGCCTCACTGGCACAGTTTTAGAGCCACTATTATCTTTTACCCCTCATATTAAAGGTCTGTTTCTCCTCTTTCCAGGGATGTACAACATGTTGCTGTAGGTGTTACCATCTTTGAGCAATAAATTTTTTTCCATCAGCATATTCATTGTTTTTTTTTAATTTTGTGACATTTGGTTCTTCAAGTTGGCCTCACTGGCACAGTTTTAGAGCCACTATTATCTTTTACCCCTCATATTAAAGGTCTGTTTCTCCTCTTTCCAGGGATGTACAACATGTTGCTGTAGGTGTTACCATCTTTGAGCAATAAATTTTTTTCCATCAGCATATTCATTGTTTTTTTTTAATTTTGTGACATTTGGTTCTTCAAGTTGGCCTCACTGGCACAGTTTTAGAGCCACTATTATCTTTTACCCCTCATATTAAAGGTCTGTTTCTCCTCTTTCCAGGGATGTACAACATGTTGCTGTAGGTGTTACCATCTTTGAGCAATAAATTTTTTTCCATCAGCATATTCATTGTTTTTTTTTAATTTTGTGACATTTGGTTCTTCAAGTTGGCCTCACTGGCACAGTTTTAGAGCCACTATTATCTTTTACCCCTCATATTAAAGGTCTGTTTCTCCTCTTTCCAGGGATGTACAACATGTTGCTGTAGGTGTTACCATCTTTGAGCAATAAATTTTTTTCCATCAGCATATTCATTGTTTTTTTTTAATTTTGTGACATTTGGTTCTTCAAGTTGGCCTCACTGGCACAGTTTTAGAGCCACTATTATCTTTTACCCCTCATATTAAAGGTCTGTTTCTCCTCTTTCCAGGGATGTACAACATGTTGCTGTAGGTGTTACCATCTTTGAGCAATAAATTTTTTTCCATCAGCATATTCATTGTTTTTTTTTAATTTTGTGACATTTGGTTCTTCAAGTTGGCCTCACTGGCACAGTTTTAGAGCCACTATTATCTTTTACCCCTCATATCCCCTCATATTAAAGGTCTGTTTCTCCTCTTTCCAGTGATGTACAACATGTTGCTGTAGGTGTTACCATCTTTGAGCAATACATTTTTTTCCATCAGCATATTCATTGTTTTTTTTAATTTTGTGACATTTGGTTCTTCAAGTTGGCCTCACTGGCACAGTTTTAGAGCCACTATTATCTTTTACCCCTCATATTAAAGGTCTGTTTCTCCTCTTTCCAGGGATGTACAACATGTTGCTGTAGGTGTTACCATCTTTGAGCAATAAATTTTTTTCCGTCAGCATATTCATTGTTTTTTTTTTTAATTTTGTGACATTTGGTTCTTCAAGTTGGCCTCACTGGCACAGTTTTAGAGCCACTATTATCTTTTACCCCTCATATTAAAGGTCTGTTTCTCCTCTTTCCAGGGATGTACAACATGTTGATTGGCAACGCGGACATTTGACAGCCTAAACGCACGTAAAATCGCTCGCCCAAATTAAACCTGTTTTTACAATATTTTTCTTTACAAATCTGCCTAAAAAGTGGTACTCAGTGTATTTGCTTCATTACCTCAAGGGACAATTCACGATTCTTGGTGAGTCAGTTCAAGTTTAAGCATCTACTTCATAATTTGCAATGGTTGGGGGTATACGGAGAACGCCGCCGAAAATGTCCAACAACAATGCACATGTCAGTGGCGGCAAGCGTCGTATTTTTGAAACGTCACCGGAGGAAGGGCAGGCTTCGCCCGCTGCTACCAATCAATCGATGGTCGGCAAAATGTCAATTGGGGACCTAAAATCCCTTATAGTCGGTTCCATGGCATCTTTGCTCGATGACAGACTAAAGAATGTGGCAACTAAGGCTGATGTCGAGGGAGTCTCTGTAGAACTCCAAGCAATACAAAACGACAATACATTGCTGCGTCACAAATTGCAGGAGATGGAAGCTTCGTACGCATCTTTGGAGCGAAAGGTAGAGATGTTAGAGAGAAGATCGACTGAGAGCAACGTTGTATTGCACATGCCTGTCGAAACAAACATCTTGCCAGAGGACAAAGCCCAAAACATATGTCTGCAACTTCTGGGAAGTAGTGATCTATCACTTATATCGGATGTCAGGGTTTTGAGGTCACACAACAACACTTCTAATGTAATTGTAAAATTAAAGAAGAAAGAAGACGTTCGCCGTGTGCTAAACAACGCAACTACTCTAAGAGGCAACAAGGTATCGATTCACAGAGATTTCACTGAATCTTCTCGTAACCGAAGGAAGACGTTGTTCAAGTTGAAATCGGACATCGAGAGCAAAAATAAAAACGCAAAACCTATTGTGATTGGAAATAAACTTAAAATAAGTAATAAAACATTCTTTATTGATAATAATAACAAAATCCGATGTGAGGGCTTTGACAGTGAATGTGGGATGTCACTCCTTCAGCAGATCGTGGACGTCAGTTCTACAGTGACAGATGCAACTGTCAGAAACGTAAGCATTGAAGGTGGAAATGTATCGGGTGGAAACGCAAGTAGCAGTTCTTCGTCTTTGGAGCCTCACCATAATTTTTAATAATAACTAGTATCGCTTGTGGTCGAAAATCGACCATACCTTTTATAAGAATGTATACTAAAAAACCGAGGGGGAAGTAATCAATATTTTTGAGTGGTCCTTGAATACAGATTTGCTACTTGTGATTGCATGCGAATTCGTTTGAATACACTGTGATACACTGTGATTCACCATGAATACGCACAGAAAAGTACCTTGAATACACCTGATTACTTCCCCCTCGTAAAAAACGTACTTCTGTTATTCTCGTTATTCTCGTTATTTATTGATGTTTTTTATAAACGAAAAGAAAAGAGCGACATCTATAATACATGGAAAAATAAAGTGCACGACTGGGTCGAACGAAACTTTCTTATGGACATAGAATCCCTTATTTCTGAGTATGTTTAGCAGTTCATTTACTACGATGCACCATAGCAGGGCGATAGAGCACCGCTCTTGCCCCCAGAGTTTTAACAGAATCATATTAAGAATGCTTATTATCTTTTAAATGTATTTTGGTCAAAATGGTTATAGCGGTTTTTTGTAAAATTTGCCAGACAAAACAGTACCAAATATTGCAATGTTTTATTTGAAAAATACTATTGCGTCACTATTTAGTTGTGAAAACCGATTATAGGTAATTGTTCGGGATGTAAGCATTGCTTCGTTTTTTAAGTTTTATCGAAAATCCGATATATGAGTTTTGAAAACATCCATTTAACTCTAAGTTTGCATTTTGGTCAAAATCGTTATCGCCGTTTTACGGTAAACATAAAAAAAACTAAGTTAAAAAAAAAGACAGGCACTCCGGTAGTGCCGTCAGAAGTTATTACTTGAACAATTACGTGTGCATTTTTCAAATCGGCAGGAAATACTTTCAAATGAAGTGTTTCTTTATTGATTATTATAAACTACTACTACAAATCTTATATTACAATTTTCACTTTTATTTAAAGCGCCATTGTACATAAAAAATAATGCATATAATTTTACAAAAAATATTGCAATCTATTGCTTAAAACATACATTTAGAAATACATACATGAAATATTGAATTTAATAATTACCTAATTGGTATTCTTTGAAATGAATACCAATGAAATTTATGAATTTTCATCTACAAAAATTATACATATGTACATATTACAATTTCCATTTAATTTGTAAATGAGATATCCTATCTTTCTAGCTGCATACAACCATGCACACAAACAAAGTTTCATTGAGATCGGCAGAGTTTCTCGGAAAATGCACAACAGCGCCACTTATCGGGTCCAAAACTATCTTATCTTTCTGGCTGCATACAACCATGCACACATACAAAGTTTCATTGAAATCGATTGAGTTTCTCAAAAAAATGGACAACAGCGCCACCTATCGGGTCCAAAACTATCCTATCTTTCTAGCTGCATCCAACCATGCTCACATACAAAGTTTCATTGAGATCGGTTGAGTTTCTCAAAAAAACTGTGCGACTGTATCCAACAGTCCCGAAATATGTATGTGTAAACACCGTGCGTGCGGTATGTGTGTGGCTTGATACACGTCATTGAGAAAAGAGGGAATTGTAATAACCGTATTCTTAATATATTATGAAATACCAACAAATTGACAACAGCGCCACCTATCGGGTCCAAAACTATCCTATCTTTCTAGCTGCATGCAACCATGCACACATACAAAGTTTCATTGAGATCGGTTGAGTTTCTCAAAAAAATCGACAACAGCGCCACCTACCGGGTCCAAAACTATCCTATCTTTCTAGCTGCATACAACCATGCACACATACAAAGTTTCATTGAGATCGGTTGAGTTTCTCAAAAAAATCGACAACAGCGCCACCTATCGGGTCCAAAACTATCCTATCTTTCTAGCTGCATACAACCATGCACACATACAAAGTTTCATTGAGATCGGTTGAGTTTTTCAAAAAAATCGACAACAGCGCCACCTATCGGGTCCAAAAATATCCTATCTTTCTAGCTGCATAAAACCATGCACACATACAAAGTTTCATTGAAATCGGTTGAGTTTCTCAAAAAAGCGACAACTGCGCCACCAATCGGGCCAAAACTATCCTATCTTTCTTGCTGCATCCAACCATGTTCACATACAAAGTTTCATTGAGATCGGCTGAGTTTCTCAGAAAATGGACAACAGCGCCACCTATCGGGTCCAAAACTATCCTATCTTTCTAGCTGCATCCAACCATGCACACATACAAAGTTTCATTGAGATCGGCTGAGTTCCTCAGAAAATGGACAACAGCGCCACCTATCGGGTCCAAAACTATCCTATCTTTCTTGCTGCATCCAACCATGCTCACATACAAAATTTCATTGAAATCGGTTGAGTTCCTCAGAAAATGGACAAAAGCGCCACCTATCGGGTCCAAAAATATCCTATCTTTCTAGCTGCATAAAACCATGCACACATACAAAGTTTCATTGAAATCGGTTGAGTTTCTCAAAAAAGCGACAACTGCGCCACCTATCGGGCCAAAACTATCCTATCTTTCTTGCTGCATCCAACCATGCTCACATACAAAGTTTCATTGAGATCGGCTGAGTTTCTCAAAAACGTCGACAACAGCGCCACCTATCGGGTCCAATACTATCCTATCTTTCTTGCTGCATCCAACCATGCTCACATACAGAGATTCATTGAGATCGGTTGAGTTTCTCAAAAAAGTCGACAACAGCGCCACCTATCGGGTCCAATACTATCCTAACTTTCTTGCTGCATCCAACCATGCACACATACAAAGTTTTATTGAGATCGGCTGAGTTTCTCAGAAAATGGACAACAGCGCCACCTATCGGGTCCAAAACT
Source organism: Cheilosia vernalis (assembly GCA_949126925.1). NCBI lineage: Eukaryota > Metazoa > Arthropoda > Insecta > Diptera > Syrphidae > Cheilosia > Cheilosia vernalis. The sequence goes on along the minus strand of CASBPI010000023.1, from coordinate 61,849 downwards.
ATCCTATCTTTCTAGCTGCATCCAACCATGCACACATACAAAGTTTCATTGAGATCGGTTGAGTTTCTCAAAAACGTCGACAACAGCGCCACCTATCGGGTCCAATACTATCCTATCTTTCTTGCTGCATCCAACCATGCTCACATACAGAGTTTCATTGAGATCGGCTGAGTTTCTCAGAAAATGGACAACAGCGCCACCTATCGGGTCCAAAACTATCCTATCTTTCTAGCTGCATCCAACCATGCTCACATACAAAGTTTCATTGAGATCGGCTGAGTTTCTCAGAAAATGGACAACAGCGCCACCTATCGGGTCCAAAACTATCCTATCTTTCTAGCTGCATCCAACCATGCACACATACAAAGTTTCATTGAGATCGGTTGAGTTTCTCAAAAAAAATGGACAACAGCGCCATCTATCGGGTCCAAAACTATCTTATATTTCTAGCTGCATACAACCATGCACACATACAAAGTTTCATTGAGATCGGTTGAGTTTCTCAAAAAAATCGACAACAGCGCCACCTATCGGGTCCAAAACTATTGTGTCTTTCTAGCTGAATCCAACCATGCTCACATACAAAGTTTCAATGAGATCGGTTGAGTTTCTCAGAAAATGGACAAAAGCGCCATCGGGTGTCGGTTTTTCGGTGACGATGACGCGGTGTCGTTTTACATAAAGGTAACGCGAATTCATTAATTTCTTCCCATCTAAAAGTGCCCAACGCGCCTAAAGAATACTGTTTTCAAAAATCCATTGTACGATAATATAGAGAAAAACTGAGGTTGCTATTAAGTTATAAATGACCACATTACCTTAGAAATTATTTTTTGTTACAATCGTATGGAGCGTTTTCGAGATATGTCGAAATTTCAAAAGTACCGTTGTTCGAAATTTTAGCCAAAAACTGGGTACGCAGTCATGGTGACCTCACCTACTTAAGCTTAAATATCAATTTTGGTTGAAATCGTTAGAGCCGTTTTCGATCAAATCAAACTGGTACGAAAATTGTATAATATAGGAAGTACCATTAATATTGATTTTACCTTTCCCAAAAAAAACACCTCCCGAACTGTAAGCCCAAAAACTCCAAATCCGAGGTTTGAACGTAATCCGGGAAGCCGTTAAGGCTGCAAGCCTGTGGAAGGACGGACAGACCGAAAGACCGGACAGAATTTTGCAATCCACTTTTTTGATTTCCTCTATCATCGTACATCAGAATTGATTAATATCTCGAGTCCGAAATTTTGCACAAAAATAATAGATATCTTTCTCTTACTATCTACGTAATGGAGAAAGTTAAAAAATACGTAAATGAGCTGCTCCATCGGAAACAGATTCTAATCTAAAATGATTTATGTTTTTAATAGGTATGTATATTGTATACGTTACTATGGTACCTGGAGACAAATAATAAATAATTCCCCTTAATAAATTTCGTACAATTATTGCTTATTTTTAGGGGCAGGTAAATTGCATACCTTTATGGGTAAATGATTCTCTTCAACAGGTTCTAATCTTAGATGATTAAATACGTTACTATGGAAACATGACAGCGAAAACTTGATTGTCACCAAAATCCTTTTAGTACCTGTTTTATATGGGGAAGTCTTAACTTAATTTTACCAGTCTTAATGGCGACATATACCCACGATTTTGTGTTTGTGCACATCTATAGCACAGCACCTTTCAAATAAGATAAGTTTCATTCTCCTCATTTCATATTAAATGGCAAAAAAACGTACGGAAAGCTTGGATGTTCACGTATTAATATAATGATTCTCAAAAACGTCGACAACAGCGCCACCTATCGGGTCCAATACTATCCTATCTTTCTTGCTGCATCCAACCATGCTCACATACAGAGTTTCATTGAGATCGGCTGAGTTTCTCAGAAAATGGACAACAGCGCCACCTATCGGGTCCAAAACTATCCTATCTTTCTAGCTGCATCCAACCATGCTCACATACAAAGTTTCATTGAGATCGGCTGAGTTTCTCAGAAAATGGACAACAGCGCCACCTATCGGGTCCAAAACTATCCTATCTTTCTAGCTGCATCCAACCATGCACACATACAAAGTTTCATTGAGATCGGTTGAGTTTCTCAAAAAAAATGGACAACAGCGCCATCTATCGGGTCCAAAACTATCTTATATTTCTAGCTGCATACAACCATGCACACATACAAAGTTTCATTGAGATCGGTTGAGTTTCTCAAAAAAATCGACAACAGCGCCACCTATCGGGTCCAAAACTATTGTGTCTTTCTAGCTGAATCCAACCATGCTCACATACAAAGTTTCAATGAGATCGGTTGAGTTTCTCAGAAAATGGACAAAAGCGCCATCGGGTGTCGGTTTTTCGGTGACGATGACGCGGTGTCGTTTTACATAAAGGTAACGCGAATTCATTAATTTCTTCCCATCTAAAAGTGCCCAACGCGCCTAAAGAATACTGTTTTCAAAAATCCATTGTACGATAATATAGAGAAAAACTGAGGTTGCTATTAAGTTATAAATGACCACATTACCTTAGAAATTATTTTTTGTTACAATCGTATGGAGCGTTTTCGAGATATGTCTAAATTTCAAAAGTACCGTTGTTCGAAATTTTAGCCAAAAACTGGGTACGCAGTCATGGTGACCTCACCTACTTAAGCTTAAATATCAATTTTGGTTGAAATCGTTAGAGCCGTTTTCGATCAAATCAAACTGGTACGAAAATTGTATAATATAGGAAGTACCATTAATATTGATTTTACCTTTCCCAAAAAAAACACCTCCCGAACTGTAAGCCCAAAAACTCCAAATCCGAGGTTTGAACGTAATCCGGGAAGCCGTTAAGGCTGCAAGCCTGTGGAAGGACGGACAGACCGAAAGACCGGACAGAATTTTGCAATCCACTTTTTTGATTTCCTCTATCATCGTATATCAGAATTGATTAATATCTCGAGTCCGAAATTTTGCACAAAAATAATAGATATCTTTCTCTTACTATCTACGTAATGGAGAAAGTTAAAAAATACGTAAATGAGCTGCTCCATCGGAAACAGATTCTAATCTAAAATGATTTATGTTTTTAATAGGTATGTATATTGTATACGTTACTATGGTACCTGGAGACAAATCCCCTCTATCCCCTCTATATTATTTCTGTAATTTCTGTAGTGTGTTTCTCCCTTTTGCAGTTCACACGGTCAACCAATCTTAACAAAAGAAGTGTCAACAAAAAGATATTTTTAGGGTGCTTATCTTTGCATTTTTACTTTTCTAAAATATTAACAATTAAAAAAAAAAAAATTTACTGCATTAAATTTCAACTACGCAGTTGTGTACAAACTATGATTCCGGGAAATACTTTTCTTTCGTTCTTCATGCACATAAACTACAAACGACGTCATGAAAGAGAGTCGACGGTAGAAGAGAGTTACAGTAAAGATTTATGTAAAACCTTCTGCCTACGCCTGAGCGATGAAGGGCACGTCGACCTATAAGATCTATTGTACCATAGGGCCAGAATAATGTTTAGGCGAGCAGATTCTCCACTTTTCTAACAAAGTTAATCAAGCTGCTGGCAGATGACATCTTCATCTCTTCAGGGCTCAGAAGCTCCCTGTAGTAGATAGTTCTCCTGATTCCACATAGGGCTGGACACTCACATATTATGTGCCCAAGCTGTTTCGTCTTCTTCAAGACACAACCGACAAAGTGAGGATTCGGTTAAATTAATTTTATTTAATTGATATCCTGTGAGGAAACCAGCCAGGTTTTCGATATCATGCCTTCTAAGATTTATATTTCTGTTGGCATCTTTTTTGAACGGCTGAATAGCACGCTTGGCCTGTCTTAGACCTGGGATATTCTCCCAATATGAGCTACATTTTGTGTGATTTGGGAGTGTAGTAGAAGGGTTCTACGTCCGAGCGTTTGAAGACCGTTGAAACAGCTTAGTACTGATTTGGAGGCAAAATTTAGGCGAGCTAAGGGCGTTTATAGCTGCTTGACTGTCCGTGAATATATGGATGTATATGCCTTTAGTACCTCTGTTGTATATGTGGTTAGGTCCGTGGAACCCAGCATCCACTCCTGTTTCCATTTTGGTAGGTGGGCTATTGTACGCCCATGCTTCTCTACTAGGGATCTCCGTAGAGAACCGTTTTTTGAAACATAAAGTCTTTCGAAAGCGGTCTGTTATTGCGCAGATTATGCCAAGTACTGTAATTTCAGAGAAAAAATCCTTTAACTCAGGATGGTCGCTGAGAATTGTCTCTTTCATTTCGATTAAACTTGCCGAGCTGCGAATTGCCCTTTGTTTATGTATATGTGTAGAGGTTTTAGTCCTATTAAGGCTTCTATAGTCGCAGTAGGATATACCGAGACATGCAATTCGCTTTACCCTTTGAAGCTTAGCAATGGCGTTCTTTTGTTTTGTTTTAGTCCGCCATACTAAAGAAGCATAATGTTATGATGGGCCTGATCATCATTGTGTAGATCTTAACACAGATAGGAAATCTAAAAATTTTGCGTGGGAATTGGGTAGGTGCGCTGACGGTCAATCCGATACGTGGCGCTGTTGTCCATCTCCCTTTTGTGGATGAGTATGGTTGGTTCCAGTTTTAAAGATAGGAATAGTTCTGGATCCTATAGTACCACACGAAAAGCACGCACAAACCGGGCGGGTACCCCAATATATAAAAGAGACTGACGTCTGTGTGTGCACTCATAACCAGAGATTGGATCGTTAAATTTTTACAATATTGGGCTTGGGGGATTCGTATTGAAATGGCATTTATGCTACTTTTTGCGGTGAAAATAAAAGTTAAAGGGGATGAGATTGGAAATGGAACTTAGTATGGGAACCGAACTTTGAAAAAAAATTGACTGGATAGATAAACGGTTAGTGCTACTTCCAATATAACCAGACTTATTTCAAATGTTTAATTTTTAAATTCGTTGGATGTTCGGGGCTCATCGCTACATAATTTGAAACGAAAGTTCCAATGTCATGGAAGCGAAGGTTTTGACCTAAATATTCAAGCAACCATTATATAATTCTGCGGATTCCGATGATTTGCCATTGGCACACGTTCTGGGGCTCCAGATACATCTCGCGAAAAGGTAGAATGCTCTATGGGGCAGGTATGGAATACAGTTGCGATTTCCCCTCGACGGGCAAACCGACCTACTGGCCAACTGATACTTCAAAACTACCTGATCTGATAGATTTCTTCGTCGTGAAAGGAATACCTACCAACCACATTAAAGTTGAAGAGAGCTTTGATCTATCATCTGACCACTCACCGGTTATTCTAACATTGAGTGTAAAATTAGCCAATAACCTAGAGCCAGCGAGATTAACTGGTAGAAACACTAACTGGGAAGGCTTTAGGAACGAAATAGAAGAGAATGTTGAACTGAGTGTTCCACTTACGACACCCTATGAACTTGAAGTTGAAGTTGATCGCTTCGTCGAGATCGTACAGCTCGCCTCCTGGAATAATACGCCTAATCCAAGGAAAACGCCGGCCAAATACGGGCTACGATATCCTCCCGAAATAAAAGAATTGGTCAACGAAAAAAGGAAGGCGCGTAAGAAATGGCAACAGAGTCGCGCTCCGCAACATAAAGCACATTTGAATTATTTGTGCAATTTGTTGAAGACAGCCATTAAGGATTTTAAAAATCGTGCGATAGGTTCGTACCTTGAAAGTTTAACAGCGAAAAAAGATTCCAATTATTCACTTTGGAAAGCTGTAAAAGGCACCAAAAGGCCCAAAATCCCCGCGCCGCCAATTAGAATAAATCAAAATGAATGGGCAAGGGAAGATAAGCAAAAAGCGGACGTTTTTGCCGCTCATCTAGAAGAAACCTTTAAACCGTACGATGGCCAAGCGATCTACGACAATACTAATAGGACGGAATTACAACCTGACGATTCAACACTCACAAGAGCAACGCTAAGGGAACTAAAACGTGAAATCGAATCCCTAAAACCTAAGAAAGCTCCTGGTTATGATTTGATCACCGGAGAAGTTCTCAAAGCTCTTCTAAGGAAAGCATTAATTAAGCTCCTTCATATTATAAATGCTGCGCTCAGACTAAAACACGTGCCGAGTCAATGGAAAGTCGCGGAGGTCATAATGGTTTTAAAACCAGGAAAACCGCCAAATGAAGTAAAATCGTATAGACCGATTTCACTTCTTCCGGTCATTTCCAAAGTCATCGAGAGAATATTGCTTAGGCGCCTACAGCCGGTTATTGAAGACAATAATTTTATCCCTGACCACCAGTTTGGGTTCAGAACCAAGCATTCGACGATTGACCAAGTACATAGAACTACTGACGTAATCGAGAAAGCATTTGAAGAAAAAAAGATTTGCTCAAGCGTATTCCTTGACGTCTCACAAGCCTTTGATAAGGTGTGGCACGACGGCTTGAAATTTAAATTACGACAAGTTCTCCCCGCAAGCCTATATGATATTCTAGAATCATATCTCGGGAATAGACTCTTCCGGGTTAGAAATGGAAACGAATACTCGGAGCTAAAAGAAATTTCGGCCGGGGTACCGCAAGGAAGCGTCCTTGGTCCGCTTCTCTATGTGTTACATACTCGCGATATACCAAGGGAAGATGGCACTACCCTTGCTACGTTCGCCGACGACACAGCTATCCTAGCTGTAGGTAATACAATCGAAGAAGCGACTACAAAACTGCAAGCCGCAGTGAATAAGGTAAATGAATGGACAAGGAACTGGCGGATCGCCCTCAACGAAACTAAATCTGTTCACGTGAATTTCACTTATAAGAAAACTAATGACTTGCCAATTTTTCTAAACTTGGCCCGAATACCCTTTGCAAACGAGGCCAAATACCTGGGAATGACACTCGACGCAAAGTTGAAATGGAGTTCGCACGTGAAAATGAAACGTAAAGAACTCGATATCAAATATAGAGAAATGTACTGGTTACTCGGAAAACATTCCCAGCTCAGTACTGAGAACAAACTGCTTTTATACAAGCAAGTGCTAAAGCCGGTGTGGAGCTACGGTATACAACTTTGGGGTTGTACCAAGAAAACAAATGTCAATATTCTACAAACTTTTCAAAATAAAGTTCTTAGAGAAATTGTACAAGCACCATGGTATATTAGAAACGACGATATCCATAGGGATCTCCGAATTCCAACAATCGAAGCTGAAACTAGAAGCTTCGCGAGAAAGCATAGAAACCGACTAATCGGACATATCAACAATACAGTCCGACAAATCTTGGAGGAGAGCAATTTATTGCGCCGACTACAAAGAACGAAACCGTTCGACTTGGCAAGATAAGATTAACCGCGTTTAATTTGCGGAACACGCAGGATCTTTCATTGGAAAGTAACCTGTCATAAGTTTTTATTTAATGATAGAAAAATTGCTTGATAAGTTATATCTTAGTTGCAGTATCTAACAATCTTTAGAAGGGTGGTGTTTTTAGTCAGTAAAAATCTGACACTACTATGAGAACGCGCTTGCTATTCTCATAGTGTCTTTGGAAGATTTTCACCTACCCTCGGAAAAAAAACAAAAAAAAAAAAAAAAAATTGGTTTTCAAGCAATACTTCAGTTTTTTCTATTGCATTTAATATAAACTTTTGAATAAAGAATTTGAATTGACAGAATTACATAAAGCAGCATGAGCATTGCTCATTCTCGGAATTATTATTTTCATTACATTAACGAATTTGGGCGGAACGAAGTTCGCTGGGTCAGCTAGTATTACCTATTTCTGTAATTTTTGTATTGTGTTTCTCCCTTTTGCAGTTCACACGGTCAACCAATCTTAACAAAAGAAGTGTCAAAAAAAAGATATTTTAAGGGTGCTTATCTTTGCATTTTTACTTTTTTTTAAATATTAACAATTAAAAAAAAAATATTTTACTGCATTAAATTTCAACTACGCAGTTGTGTGTGTACAAACTATGATTCCGGGAAATACTTTTCTTTCGTTTTTCATGCATATAAACTACAAACGACGTCACGAATGAGAGTCGACGGTAGAAGAGAGTTACAGTAAAGCTTTATGTAAAACCTTCTGGCCTACGCCTGAGCGATGAAGGGCACGTCGACCTGTAAGATCTATTGTACCATAGGGCCAGAATAATGTTTAGGCGAGCACGCGCTGTGTACTTCAAACTACACCATAAGAGTAGTCATAACCTCTTTAGTGCGTGTTAATTATAAAAAAAAAAAAAAAAAAAAAAAGATTCTCCACTTTTCTAACAAAGTTAATCAAGCTGCTGGCAAATGACTTCTTCATCTCTTCAGAGCTCAGAAGCTCCCTGTAGAAGATAGTTCTCCTGATTCCACATATGGCTGGACACTCACATATTATGTGCTCAAGCCGTTTCGTCTTCTTCAAGACGCAACCGACAAAGTGAGGAGTCGGTTAAATTAATTTTATTTAATTGATATCGTAGGTTGTGATGTCCTGTGAGGAAACCAGCCAGATTTTCAATATCATGCCTTCTTAGATTTAAATTTCTGTTGGCATCTTTTTTGAATGGCTGAATAGCACGCTTGGCCTGTCTTAGACCTGGGATATTCTCCCAATATGATATGAGCTACATTTTGTGTGATTTGGGAGTGTAGTAGAAGGGTTCTACGTCCGAGCGTTTGAAGGCCGTTGAATCAGCTTTGTACTGATTTGGAGGCAATAATAGGCGAGCTAAGGGCGTTTATAGCTGCTTGACTGTCCGTGAATATATGGATGTATATGCCTTTAGTACCTGTGTTGTATATGTGGTTAGGTCCGTGGAACCCAGCATCCACTCCTGTTTCCATTTTGGAACCATCCGTAAACCACTTTCGATCATTTTGGCAAGTAGGTGGGCTATTGTACGCCCATGCTTCTCTACTAGGGATCTCCTTATAGAGAACCGTGTTTTGAAACATAAAGTCTTTGGAAAGCGGTCTGTTACCGCGCAGATTATGCCAAGTACTGTAATTTCAGAGAAAAAAATCCTTTAACTCAGGATGGTCGCTGAGAATATTGTCTCTTTCATTTCGATTAAACTTGCCGAGCTGCGAATTGCCTTTTGTTTATGTATATGTGTAGAGGTGTTAGTCCTATTAAGGCTTCTATAGTCGCAGTAGGATATTTACGCCTACGCATGGCTCCGGATATACCGAGACATGCAAGTCGCTTTACCCTTTGAAGCTTAGCAATGGCGTTCTTTTGTTTTGTTTTAGTCCGCCATACTAAAGAAGCGTATGTTATGATGGGCCTGATCATCATTGTGTAGATCTTAACACAGATAGGAAATCTAAGAAAGAATTTAAATTTCAAAATTTTGCGTGGGAATGGGGTAGGTGCGCTGACGGTCTATCCGATACGTGGCGCTGTTGTCCGAAACCACTCAACTGATTTCAATGAAATTTTCTGGATGGGTAGGTATGGTTGGTTCCAGTTTTAAAGATAGGATAGTTTTGGATCCGATAGTTCCAAACGAAAGGCACGCACAAGTCGGGCGGGTACCCCAATATTTAAAAGAGACTGACGTCTGTGTGTGCACTCATAACCAGAGAATGGATCGTTAAATTTTTACAATTTTGGGCTTGGAGGATTCGTATTGAAATGGCATTTATGCTACTTTTTGTCGTGAAAATAAAAGTTAAAGGGGATGAGGTTGGGAATGGAACTTAGTATGGGAACCGAACTTTGAAAAAAATTAGACTGGATAGATAAACGGTTAGTGTTACTTCCAATACAACCAAACTTATTTCAAATGTTTAATTTTTAAATTCGTTGGATGTAAGGGGCTCATCGCTACACAATTTGAAACGAAAGTTTGATTTGAATGTGAAGAATCTCAAATCCAATGTCATGGAAGCGAAGATTTTGACCTGAAAATTCAAGCAACCTATATAATTCTGCGGATTCCGATGATTTGCCATTGGTTTTCAAGCGCCTTCAACTTCCCATGCGTATCGCTTTCACTATGAAAAATAATAAGCCGCAAGGACAATCACTGTTGCCACTTTAGCGATTTTTTTCGCTATTTCTAGCGTATGTTGAAAGCTCTCGGCGATTTTTAATAAAATGTTGTCTCTAAAAAAAATTTATTTTTTAAAACGTTTCATTTTCACTTCACATTATTTTTTTGTTATCTTGAATTTATTGATTGTTTTTTTTTTAATTCAGTATTTAATTTGACTAATAATTTAATAATTAACAATTTATTTAAAAAATAAACACATATTTTTATGAACTTACATTCAAATTGACATTTTAGCGATTTCTAGCGGATTTTCGCAATTCAGAAACTAACATTTCTAGCGGATTTTAGGTTATGGTCTAGCGACTATTTTAGGACAATCGCAGGATATTTGTGACATAAATTATCCCATGTCTTTCAAATGGTCAATCGTATGTGGCGTGCTCACGTGTGAGTGAAAAAGTGGAAAGTTGGGAGACACGGTTTGATTTGAACACATCGACAATGCAATACTTCAGTTATTTATATTGTATTTAATATAAACTTTTGAATAAAGAATTTGAATTGACCGAATTACATAGAGCAGCATGAGCATTGCTCATTCTCGGAATTATTATTTTCATTACATTAACGAATTTGGGCGGAACGAAGTTCGCTGGGTCAGCTAGTAATAAATAATTCCCCTTAATAAATTTCGTACAATTATTGCTTATTTTTAGGGGCAGGTAAATTGCATACCTTTATGGGTAAATGATTCTCTTCAACAGGTTCTAATCTTAGATGATTAAATACGTTACTATGGAAACATGACAGCGAAAACTTGATTGTCACCAAAATCCTTTTAGTACCTGTTTTATATGGGGAAGTCTTAACTTAATTTTACCAGTCTTAATGGCGACATATACCCACGATTTTGTGTTTGTGCACATCTATAGCACAGCACCTTTCAAATAAGATAAGTTTCATTCTCCTCATTTCATATTAAATGGCAAAAAAACGTACGGAAAGCTTGGATGTTCACGTATTAATATAATGACTAGCTGACCCGGCGAACTTCGCTCCGCCCAAATTCGTTAATGTAATAAAAATAATAATTCCGAGAACGAACAATGAACATGCTGCTTTATGCAATTCGGTCAATTCAAATTCTGTATTGAAAAATTGTATTAAAAACAATACAATAATAACTAAAGTATAGCAATGTTGATGTGTTTAAATCAAACCGCAATGATTGACGTGTCAGTCAACCTTAATTTTTATCACTAAAATGCTTTACGGTACACGACGTACAAAGCGGAAGATTTGGTCACACGTGAGCACGCCACATACGATTGATTGTACGATTGAAAAACATGGGAATTCAATAATTGATGTCACAAATATCCAGCAATTGTCCTTGCGACTTATTATTTTTTTTCATGAAAGCGATATGCATGGGAAATTGAAGGCGTTTGGAAACCAATTATTGCAAATCATCGGAATCCGTTGCTTGAATTTTTAAGTCAAAATCTTCGCTTCCAAGACATTTGATTTGAGATACTTCACATTCAAATCAAACCCAATCCGTTAAAAAAGTTTCGGTTGATTGGGGTTGCTCAACAAAATTATAACTGAGCCGACTTTCGAATTAAAATTGTGTAGCGGTGAGCCCGGAACATCTAAAGAATTTGAGAATCAAACTTTTGAAATAAGTTTTGTTGTATTGTATTTCGTATCCAGTATATTTTTTTACAAAGTGCGGTTGCCATACTAAGTTCTATTCCCAATCTAATCCCCTTAAACTTTTATTTTCGCGACAAAAAGTATCATAATGTCCTTCCTAAACGAATCCTCCACCAAGCCCAAAATCGTAAAAATCGAACGATCCATTCTCGAGTTATGAGTGCCACACACAGACGTTAGTCTCTTTTATTTATAGGGGTACCGTTCCGTGTCTTTCATTTGGAACTATCGGGTCCAAAACTATCCTATCTTTAAAACTGAAACCAACTGGATGGTCCACAAAATTTCATTGAAATCGGTTGAGTGATTTCGGAGATCGACAACACCTAACCTAACCTAACAGATTTCCTATCTGTGAATGTGCTAAACTGCTAACTGCTAAGAGTCATCAGAGCATTATATGTTGTCACTAATCTTGACTGTAACTCTCTTCGGCCGTCGACTCTCTTTCGTGACGTCGTTTGTAATTTGTACAGGCATGCGCATGAAGAACGAAAGAAAATTGTATTCCGAATCAAAGTATGTACACAACTGCGTAGTTGAAATTTAGTGTAGTAAAATTCAACTTTTTCAGTAGTTAATATTTTAAAAAAAGTAAAAATGCAAAGATAAGCACCCTGAAAATATCTTTTTTTTGACACTTGATTTGTTAAGATTGGTTGAGCGTGTGAGCCGCAAAAGGGAGAAACACACTACAAAAACTACAGAAATAATATAGAGGGGATGCCGTCTGCCAAAACAACTTAAACAAAACTAAATTATGTAACAATCAAAATGAAGTTTATAGTAAAAATGAAGTAAATCAGGAAATAGTGTTATTTAACATATTAAGTTATAATGTTGCAGGCTTAAAGAACAAATTATTTTTTTCCAATTTTTTCAACTATATTAAAAGCTTTGACGTCTTTATGCTTTATGAAACTCATGTTTTAGCCGGGGAAGAAATTAGATTCAGTAGCATTTTTAGAGATTATGAAGTGAAATGGATCCCAGCAATTAAGTCCAGTTTGTTCGGAAGAGGTAGCGGCGGCGAACTGCTAGGCTATCGGAAATCTCTTAAGATGGTTGAAATAAAGTTTAGATTGGTGGAAGGAATCTACGTACTTGATGTAATCATCAATGGAGAAACCCTTTGCATCGTTCCAATTTATCTAAACTGCAGTCATTGGTTGCGCGACTACGACAGGCTCTCCGATGTTCTTCAGTCTTTAAATTCGCCGGATCTTCTGCTTGCTGGAGACTTTAACGCAAGGTTAGGGTTATCGCAAAACAATTTTTCAAGTGGTCATGTGTCATCATTTATACATGCAACGAGGAAATCAAAGGACGACCTATGTGATGGAAAGGGCGTGAAGCTATTGGAAACTGCTGACGCGTATGACTGCACGATACTCAATGGAAGCTGTAAAGGAGACATGGATGGTGAACTTACCTTTATTCGTGGAACTTCATGCTCCGTTATAGACTACTGCCTATTATCAGGAAAATGGAAATCAATAGTCAACGCTTTTTCGATAGCAGCTCAAACGTTTTCCGACCATATGCCATTAGAAATATCGTGTGCAGTTTCGAATACTGGTGATGCGCCATTCGCAAAGCAGCTGGCTCTTCTGCCGAAGTTGGTTTGGAACAACAAATTTCTTGTCTCTTATCAAAATAAGCTGACTTCTGAGCTTGCGAGTCTAAGTGAACAAAATGCAGCGATACAGATCGACGATCTTACCGCTATAATAAAAAGGGCTGCACCGTTTACTGTAAATGCAAAACCTGTAGTCAGTAAGCAGAAGTGGTTCGACAGCGCTTGTCTCAAGGCGAGAAATAGATCCTTTGCATTGCTAAGGCGCCTAAGGTCTAGTAACACTAGCTCGTCGAAAGAACTCTATGCCGAAGCCAATAAAAACTTTAAACGTCTTTGCATGGAAAAGAGAAAACAATTTAAACTGAAGACCATAGCAGTTCTCAACTCTGCAAGATCCTCTGCAGAATTTTGGAAAGCGGCTAAAATTGCTACTGGCAGACCGAATTTGATCTCGTCTTCTTTGCAAGCTTCTGAGCTCAGACAGTATTTCGAAAATCTATTCAACACCCCGCGGTTTTCCCCATTACCGCAATACGCAGCCCCATCATTTGCAGATGAACTTTTAGATGCGCCGTTTACTCTTTTCGAAGTGAAAAGCGCAATTGATTCGTCTAAAGTGAGAAAAGCCCCAGGCGACGACCGGATTCCTTTCGAGTTCTACAAGAATTGCTCTTCTGAATTTCTCATTGCGCTAACTAAGGAATTTAACAGGATTTTCGTAACAGCAAGTATTCCAGGGAGTTTCAAAAGAGCGATAATCTTTCCATTGCATAAAAAAGGAGAGCTAGATAACCCGGCAAACTACAGAGGCATTTCTTTTTTGAATACTTCGGTGAAACTATTTAGTGCTATGATATATAATAGGCTTATACAATGGATAGCTTCCAACAAGATCTTAAACGAGTACCAGGCTGGGTTCAGGAAGCATTATTCAACGCTGGACCACATTTTTACTATTACGAACATTGCGGAAACTTTTAAACACAACCGCAAAAAGCTATTCGCCTTCTTTGTTGACTTCCGTGCAGCTTTTGACTCCATAGCGCGCAAAGCACTTTTCTATAAGTTGTATCAAATTGGTTTGTCAAGCAAAATTATTAAAGTTCTTGAAGCGATGTACGAGAACAATGTTGCGTACGTTTGGAATGGAGATTATGTATCGGAAGAATTTGAAGCGCAAATGGGAGTTAAGCAAGGCTGCATACTAAGTACGTTGCTCTTCATCCTATTTATAAATGATATAGCAGAGGAGGTGGGGAGAGGGATAGAATTTGGAGGTGTACGGATTCCAGCGCTGAAGTTCGCGGACGATATTGTGTTTTTGGCGGACACAGTAGAAGGGATGCAGCTTGTCATCAACCGTTTGGAAAGATACTGCAAGCAATGGAACTTGACGGTAAATCTAACGAAATCTAAGATGATGATTTTTAGAGATGGTGGAGGGAGGTTCTCCCGTAACGAAAAATGGTTCTATCAAGGTGAACGGGTGGAAATAGTAAAAGAATATAAATATTTAGGTGTGATAATAACATCTAACCTGAATATGAAAAAACACTTTGAATCTAATCTAGCAGCAGCTAAAAGAGCTATTTCATCAGTTTGGGGTCCTTGCATTGACAGCAAGTATATCGATCACTCCTCGAAAATAAAGCTTTTTCGTGCAACCGCGGCATCAATACTGCTGTACGGGGCCCAGATTTGGGGTTACCGCTATTACGAGAAAATTGAGAAGTTTCTTAGGTACTTTCTGAAGCGTATCTTTAAACTACCCTCTTGTACTCCAAATTATATGCTGCACTTAGAAACTGGAATGCCCCCACTCTTTTTGGATACCCTTAAGATGCATGCAGATTACATTGCTAGGGTAGGGGCGATGGAAAGGGAAAGGTTGCCCTGGATTGTCCTGAAGCATGTGATTTCAACAAGAGGTCACTTGGTGCAAAAGTGGGAGGATTTGGCAGAAAATCACGGATTGCGTTTAAGTATTGCAGCTGACTCGGATCCCTCGATGTTAAAACAAATGTTTACCAATATATTGAAAATGGCGGGTAACTCTTTGTACGATAAATGTCTCAATGAAGCACATGCATCGCAACATAGGCTGGTGTATCCTAGATTGAACCACAACCTCAAGGGAACCGCATCTACTTACCTTCTTAACCGCTATTCTCTTCAACTGATAAGCACAGTATTCAAACTAAGAGGTGAATTAGTGAATCTATACTATATTCCGCATCGAACCGATCTTCCATTATTATGTGACCTGTGTAACCTTAAAGAGAGGGAGGATGTATACCACTTCATTGGAAGATGCCCCATTTTAAGCGAATTCCGCGTGAGATACTTCGGACGATCTTTGCTGAGTTTTGACGAAGTTATTAATTTATTAAACGGCAGTCTTGGGTGGGAAACTTTATTCAACTACGCCTCAGCTGCTAGCCGCTACAGAAACCGTATATTGGAAGCCGATTTTTGAGCAGTACTTTTTATTTAAAGTTATTATTACTAGGTTACTATATTTATAATTTAAAATACATTAATTGCCATTCTGCGGTAGACGGCCTTACGCCAAACCATAAACGACTAATTATTGTAAAATTTTGCAAATTTTAATGAATTACTAATAAAGTCACTACTACTACAACATGTTGCTGTAGGTGTTACCATCTTTGAGCAATAAATTTTTTTCCATCAGCATATTCATTGTTTTTTTTTAATTTTGTGACATTTGGTTCTTCAAGTTGGCCTCACTGGCACAGTTTTAGAGCCACTATTATCTTTTACCCCTCATATTAAAGGTCTGTTTCTCCTCTTTCCAGGGATGTACAACATGTTGCTGTAGGTGTTACCATCTTTGAGCAATAAATTTTTTACCATCAGCATATTCATTGTTTTTTTTTAATTTTGTGACATTTGGTTCTTCAAGTTGGCCTCACTGGCACAGTTTTAGAGCCACTATTATCTTTTACCCCTCATATTAAAGGTCTGTTTCTCCTCTTTCCAGGGATGTACAACATGTTGCTGTAGGTGTTACCATCTTTGAGCAATAAATTTTTTTCCATCAGCATATTCATTGTTTTTTTTTTAATTTTGTGACATTTGGTTCTTCAAGTTGGCCTCACTGGCACAGTTTTAGAGCCACTATTATCTTTTACCCCTCATATTAAAGGTCTGTTTCTCCTCTTTCCAGGGATGTACAACATGTTGCTGTAGGTGTTACCATCTTTGAGCAATAAATTTTTTTCCATCAGCATATTCATTGTTTTTTTTTAATTTTGTGACATTTGGTTCTTCAAGTTGGCCTCACTGGCACAGTTTTAGAGCCACTATTATCTTTTACCCCTCATATTAAAGATCTGTTTCTCCTCTTTCCAGGGATGTACAACATGTTGCTGTAGGTGTTACCATCTTTGAGCAATAAATTTTTTTCCATCAGCATATTCATTGTTTTTTTTTAATTTTGTGACATTTGGTTCTTCAAGTTGGCCTCACTGGCACAGTTTTAGAGCCACTATTATCTTTTACCCCTCATATTAAAGGTCTGTTTCTCCTCTTTCCAGGGATGTACAACATGTTGCTGTAGGTGTTACCATCTTTGAGCAATAAATTTTTTTCCATCAGCATATTCATTGTTTTTTTTTTAATTTTGTGACATTTGGTTCTTCAAGTTGGCCTCACTGGCACAGTTTTAGAGCCACTATTATCTTTTACCCCTCATATTAAAGGTCTGTTTCTCCTCTTTCCAGGGATGTACAACATGTTGCTGTAGGTGTTACCATCTTTGAGCAATAAATTTTTTTCCATCAGCATATTCATTGTTTTTTTTTAATTTTGTGACATTTGGTTCTTCAAGTTGGCCTCACTGGCACAGTTTTAGAGCCACTATTATCTTTTACCCCTCATATTAAAGGTCTGTTTCTCCTCTTTCCAGGGATGTACAACATGTTGCTGTAGGTGTTACCATCTTTGAGCAATAAATTTTTTTCCATCAGCATATTCATTGTTTTTTTTTTAATTTTGTGACATTTGGTTCTTCAAGTTGGCCTCACTGGCACAGTTTTAGAGCCACTATTATCTTTTACCCCTCATATTAAAGGCCTGTTTCTCCTCTTTCCAGGGATGTACAACATGTTGCTGTAGGTGTTACCATCTTTGAGCAATAAATTTTTTTCCATCAGCATATTCATTGTTTTTTTTTTAATTTTGTGACATTTGGTTCTTCAAGTTGGCCTCACTGGCACAGTTTTAGAGCCACTATTATCTTTTACCCCTCATATTAAAGATCTGTTTCTCCTCTTTCCAGGGATGTACAACATGTTGCTGTAGGTGTTACCATCTTTGAGCAATAAATTTTTTTCCATCAGCATATTCATTGTTTTTTTTTTTAATTTTGTGACATTTGGTTCTTCAAGTTGGCCTCACTGGCACAGTTTTAGAGCCACTATTATCTTTTACCCCTCATATTAAAGGTCTGTTTCTCCTCTTTCCAGGGATGTACAACATGTTGCTGTAGGTGTTACCATCTTTGAGCAATAAATTTTTTTCCATCAGCATATTCATTGTTTTTTTTTAATTTTGTGACATTTGGTTCTTCAAGTTGGCCTCACTGGCACAGTTTTAGAGCCACTATTATCTTTTACCCCTCATATTAAAGGTCTGTTTCTCCTCTTTCCAGGGATGTACAACATGTTGCTGTAGGTGTTACCATCTTTGAGCAATAAATTTTTTTCCATCAGCATATTCATTGTTTTTTTTTTAATTTTGTGACATTTGGTTCTTCAAGTTGGCCTCACTGGCACAGTTTTAGAGCCACTATTATCTTTTACCCCTCATATTAAAGGTCTGTTTCTCCTCTTTCCAGGGATGTACAACATGTTGCTGTAGGTGTTACCATCTTTGAGCAATAAATTTTTTTCCATCAGCATATTCATTGTTTTTTTTTAATTTTGTGACATTTGGTTCTTCAAGTTGGCCTCACTGGCACAGTTTTAGAGCCACTATTATCTTTTACCCCTCATATTAAAGGTCTGTTTCTCCTCTTTCCAGGGATGTACAACATGTTGCTGTAGGTGTTACCATCTTTGAGCAATAAATTTTTTTCCATCAGCATATTCATTGTTTTTTTTTAATTTTGTGACATTTGGTTCTTCAAGTTGGCCTCACTGGCACAGTTTTAGAGCCACTATTATCTTTTACCCCTCATATTAAAGGTCTGTTTCTCCTCTTTCCAGGGATGTACAACATGTTGCTGTAGGTGTTACCATCTTTGAGCAATAAATTTTTTTCCATCAGCATATTCATTGTTTTTTTTTAATTTTGTGACATTTGGTTCTTCAAGTTGGCCTCACTGGCACAGTTTTAGAGCCACTATTATCTTTTACCCCTCATATTAAAGGTCTGTTTCTCCTCTTTCCAGGGATGTACAACATGTTGCTGTAGGTGTTACCATCTTTGAGCAATAAATTTTTTTCCATCAGCATATTCATTGTTTTTTTTTAATTTTGTGACATTTGGTTCTTCAAGTTGGCCTCACTGGCACAGTTTTAGAGCCACTATTATATTTTACCCCTCATATTAAAGGTCTGTTTCTCCTCTTTCCAGGGATGTACAACATGTTGCTGTAGGTGTTGCCATCTTTGAGCAATAAATTTTTTTCCATCAGCATATTCATTGTTTTTTTTTAATTTTGTGACATTTGGTTTTTCAAGTTGGCCTCACTGGCACAGTTTTAGAGCCACTATTATCTTTTACCCCTCATATTAAAGGTCTGTTTCTCCTCTTTCCAGGGATGTACAACATGTTGCTGTAGGTGTTACCATCTTTGAGCAATAAATTTTTTTCCATCAGCATATTCATTGTTTTTTTTTAATTTTGTGACATTTGGTTCTTCAAGTTGGCCTCACTGGCACAGTTTTAGAGCCACTATTATCTTTTACCCCTCATATTAAAGATCTGTTTCTCCTCTTTCCAGGGATGTACAACATGTTGCTGTAGGTGTTACCATCTTTGAGCAATAAATTTTTTTCCATCAGCATATTCATTGTTTTTTTTTAATTTTGTGACATTTGGTTCTTCAAGTTGGCCTCACTGGCACAGTTTTAGAGCCACTATTATCTTTTACCCCTCATATTAAAGGTCTGTTTCTCCTCTTTCCAGGGATGTACAACATGTTGCTGTAGGTGTTACCATCTTTGAGCAATAAATTTTTTTCCATCAGCATATTCATTGTTTTTTTTTAATTTTGTGACATTTGGTTCTTCAAGTTGGCCTCACTGGCACAGTTTTAGAGCCACTATTATCTTTTACCCCTCATATTAAAGGTCTGTTTCTCCTCTTTCCAGGGATGTACAACATGTTGCTGTAGGTGTTACCATCTTTGAGCAATAAATTTTTTTCCATCAGCATATTCATTGTTTTTTTTTAATTTTGTGACATTTGGTTCTTCAAGTTGGCCTCACTGGCACAGTTTTAGAGCCACTATTATCTTTTACCCCTCATATTAAAGGTCTGTTTCTCCTCTTTCCAGGGATGTACAACATGTTGCTGTAGGTGTTACCATCTTTGAGCAATAAATTTTTTTCCATCAGCATATTCATTGTTTTTTTTTTAATTTTGTGACATTTGGTTCTTCAAGTTGGCCTCACTGGCACAGTTTTAGAGCCACTATTATCTTTTACCCCTCATATTAAAGGTCTGTTTCTCCTCTTTCCAGGGATGTACAACATGTTGCTGTAGGTGTTACCATCTTTGAGCAATAAATTTTTTTCCATCAGCATATTCATTGTTTTTTTTTTAATTTTGTGACATTTGGTTCTTCAAGTTGGCCTCACTGGCACAGTTTTAGAGCCACTATTATCTTTTACCCCTCATATTAAAGATCTGTTTCTCCTCTTTCCAGGGATGTACAACATGTTGCTGTAGGTGTTACCATCTTTGAGCAATAAATTTTTTTCCATCAGCATATTCATTGTTTTTTTTTTAATTTTGTGACATTTGGTTCTTCAAGTTGGCCTCACTGGCACAGTTTTAGAGCCACTATTATCTTTTACCCCTCATATTAAAGGTCTGTTTCTTCTCTTTCCAGGGATGTACAACATGTTGCTGTAGGTGTTACCATCTTTGAGCAATAAATTTTTTTCCATCAGCATATTCATTGTTTTTTTTTAATTTTGTGACATTTGGTTCTTCAAGTTGGCCTCACTGGCACAGTTTTAGAGCCACTATTATCTTTTACCCCTCATATTAAAGGTCTGTTTCTCCTCTTTCCAGGGATGTACAACATGTTGCTGTAGGTGTTACCATCTTTGAGCAATAAATTTTTTTCCATCAGCATATTCATTGTTTTTTTTTTTAATTTTGTGACATTTGGTTCTTCAAGTTGGCCTCACTGGCACAGTTTTAGAGCCACTATTATCTTTTACCCCTCATATTAAAGGTCTGTTTCTCCTCTTTCCAGGGATGTACAACATGTTGCTGTAGGTGTTACCATCTTTGAGCAATAAATTTTTTTCCATCAGCATATTCATTGTTTTTTTTTAATTTTGTGACATTTGGTTCTTCAAGTTGGCCTCACTGGCACAGTTTTAGAGCCACTATTATCTTTTACCCCTCATATTATAGGTCTGTTTCTCCTCTTTCCAGGGATGTACAACATGTTGCTGTAGGTGTTACCATCTTTGAGCAATAAATTTTTTTCCATCAGCATATTCATTGTTTTTTTTTAATTTTGTGACATTTGGTTCTTCAAGTTGGCCTCACTGGCACAGTTTTAGAGCCACTATTATCTTTTACCCCTCATATTAAAGGTCTGTTTCTCCTCTTTCCAGGGATGTACAACATGTTGCTGTAGGTGTTACCATCTTTGAGCAATAAATTTTTTTCCATCAGCATATTCATTGTTTTTTTTTAATTTTGTGACATTTGGTTCTTCAAGTTGGCCTCACTGGCACAGTTTTAGAGCCACTATTATCTTTTACCCCTCATATTAAAGGTCTGTTTCTCCTCTTTCCAGGGATGTACAACATGTTGCTGTAGGTGTTACCATCTTTGAGCAATAAATTTTTTTCCATCAGCATATTCATTGTTTTTTTTTAATTTTGTGACATTTGGTTCTTCAAGTTGGCCTCACTGGCACAGTTTTAGAGCCACTATTATATTTTACCCCTCATATTAAAGGTCTGTTTCTCCTCTTTCCAGGGATGTACAACATGTTGCTGTAGGTGTTGCCATCTTTGAGCAATAAATTTTTTTCCATCAGCATATTCATTGTTTTTTTTTAATTTTGTGACATTTGGTTTTTCAAGTTGGCCTCACTGGCACAGTTTTAGAGCCACTATTATCTTTTACCCCTCATATTAAAGGTCTGTTTCTCCTCTTTCCAGGGATGTACAACATGTTGCTGTAGGTGTTACCATCTTTGAGCAATAAATTTTTTTCCATCAGCATATTCATTGTTTTTTTTTAATTTTGTGACATTTGGTTCTTCAAGTTGGCCTCACTGGCACAGTTTTAGAGCCACTATTATCTTTTACCCCTCATATTAAAGGTCTGTTTCTCCTCTTTCCAGGGATGTACAACATGTTGCTGTAGGTGTTACCATCTTTGAGCAATAAATTTTTTTCCATCAGCATATTCATTGTTTTTTTTTTAATTTTGTGACATTTGGTTCTTCAAGTTGGCCTCACTGGCACAGTTTTAGAGCCACTATTATCTTTTACCCCTCATATTAAAGGTCTGTTTCTCCTCTTTCCAGGGATGTACAACATGTTGCTGTAGGTGTTACCATCTTTGAGCAATAAATTTTTTTCCATCAGCATATTCATTGTTTTTTTTTAATTTTGTGACATTTGGTTCTTCAAGTTGGCCTCACTGGCACAGTTTTAGAGCCACTATTATCTTTTACCCCTCATATTAAAGGTCTGTTTCTCCTCTTTCCAGGGATGTACAACATGTTGCTGTAGGTGTTACCATCTTTGAGCAATAAATTTTTTTCCATCAGCATATTAATTGTTTTTTTTTTAATTTTGTGACATTTGGTTCTTCAAGTTGGCCTCACTGGCACAGTTTTAGAGCCACTATTATCTTTTACCCCTCATATTAAAGGTCTGTTTCTCCTCTTTCCAGGGAATGTACAACATGTTGCTGTAGGTGTTACCATCTTTGAGCAATAAATTTTTTTCCATCAGCATATTCATTGTTTTTTTTTAATTTTGTGACATTTGGTTCTTCAAGTTGGCCTCACTGGCACAGTTATAGAGCCACTATTAACTTTTACCCCTCATATTAAAGGTCTGTTTCTCCTCTTTCCAGGGATGTACAACATGTTGCTGTAGGTGTTACCATCTTTGAGCAATAAATTTTTTTCCATCAGCTTATTCATTGTTTTTTTTTAATTTTGTGACATTTGGTTCTTCAAGTTGGCCTCACTGGCACAGTTTTAGAGCCACTATTATCTTTTACCCCTCATATTAAAGGTCTGTTTCTCCTCTTTCCAGGGATGTACAACATGTTGCTGTAGGTGTTACCATCTTTGAGCAATAAATTTTTTTCCATCAGCTTATTCATTGTTTTTTTTTTTAATTTTGTGACATTTGGTTCTTCAAGTTGGCCTCACTGGCACAGTTTTAGAGCCACTATTATCTTTTACCCCTCATATTAAAGGTCTGTTTCTCCTCTTTCCAGGGATGTACAACATGTTGCTGTAGGTGTTACCATCTTTGAGCAATAAATTTTTTTCCATCAGCATATTCATTGTTTTTTTTTAATTTTGTGACATTTGGTTCTTCAAGTTGGCCTCACTGGCACAGTTTTAGAGCCACTATTGTCTTTTACCCCTCATATTAAAGGTCTGTTTCTCCTCTTTCCAGGGATGTACAACATGTTGCTGTAGGTGTTACCATCTTTGAGCAATCATTTTTTTTCCATCAGCATATTCATTGTTTTTTTTTAATTTTGTGACATTTGGTTCTTCAAGTTGGCCTCACTGGCACAGTTTTAGAGCCACTATTATCTTTTACCCCTCATATTAAAGGTCTGTTTCTCCTCTTTCCAGGGATGTACAACATGTTGCTGTAGGTGTTACCATCTTTGAGCAATAAATTTTTTTCCATCAGCATATTCATTGTTTTTTTTTAATTTTGTGACATTTGGTTCTTCAAGTTGGCCTCACTGGCACAGTTTTAGAGCCACTATTATCTTTTACCCCTCATATTAAAGGTCTGTTTCTCCTCTTTCCAGGGATGTACAACATGTTGCTGTAGGTGTTACCATCTTTGAGCAATAAATTTTTTTCCATCAGCATATTCATTGTTTTTTTTAATTTTGTGACATTTGGTTCTTCAAGTTGGCCTCACTGGCACAGTTTTAGAGCCACTATTATCTTTTACCCCTCATATTAAAGGTCTGTTTCTCCTCTTTCCAGGGATGTACAACATGTTGCTGTAGGTGTTACCATCTTTGAGCAATAATTTTTTTTCCATCAGCATATTCATTGTTTTTTTTTAATTTTGTGACATTTGGTTCTTCAAGTTGGCCTCACTGGCACAGTTTTAGAGCCACTATTATCTTTTACCCCTCATATTAAAGGTCTGTTTCTCCTCTTTCCAGGGATGTACAACATGTTGCTGTAGGTGTTACCATCTTTGAGCAATAAATTTTTTTCCATCAGCATATTCATTGTTTTTTTTTAATTTTGTGACATTTGGTTCTTCAAGTTGGCCTCACTGGCACAGTTTTAGAGCCACTATTATCTTTTACCCCTCATATTAAAGGTCTGTTTCTCCTCTTTCCAGGGATGTACAACATGTTGCTGTAGGTGTTACCATCTTTGAGCAATAAATTTTTTTCCATCAGCATATTCATTGTTTTTTTTTTAATTTTGTGACATTTGGTTCTTCAAGTTGGCCTCACTGGCACAGTTTTAGAGCCACTATTATCTTTTACCCCTCATATTAAAGGTCTGTTTCTCCTCTTTCCAGGGATGTACAACATGTTGCTGTAGGTGTTACCATCTTTGAGCAATAAATTTTTTTCCATCAGCATATTCATTGTTTTTTTTTAATTTTGTGACATTTGGTTCTTCAAGTTGGCCTCACTGGCACAGTTTTAGAGCCACTATTATCTTTTACCCCTCATATTAAAGGTCTGTTTCTCCTCTTTCCAGGGATGTACAACATGTTGCTGTAGGTGTTACCATCTTTGAGCAATAAATTTTTTTCCATCAGCATATTCATTGTTTTTTTTTAATTTTGTGACATTTGGTTCTTCAAGTTGGCCTCACTGGCACAGTTTTAGAGCCACTATTATCTTTTACCCCTCATATTAAAGGTCTGTTTCTCCTCTTTCCAGGGATGTACAACATGTTGCTGTAAGTGTTACCGTCTTTGAGCAATAAATTTTTTTCCATCAGCATATTCATTGTTTTTTTTAATTTTGTGACATTTGGTTCTTCAAGTTGGCCTCACTGGCACAGTTTTAGAGCCACTATTATCTTTTACCCCTCATATTAAAGGTCTGTTTCTCCTCTTTCCAGGGATGTACAACATGTTGCTGTAGGTGTTACCATCTTTGAGCAATAAATTTTTTTTCCATCAGCATATTCATTGTTTTTTTTTAATTTTGTGACATTTGGTTCTTCAAGTTGGCCTCACTGGCACAGTTTTAGAGCCACTATTATCTTTTACCCCTCATATTAAAGGTCTGTTTCTCCTCTTTCCAGGGATGTACAACATGTTGCTGTAGGTGTTACCATCTTTGAGCAATAAATTTTTTTCCATCAGCATATTCATTGTTTTTTTTTAATTTTGTGACATTTGGTTCTTCAAGTTGGCCTCACTGGCACAGTTTTAGAGCCACTATTATCTTTTACCCCTCATATTAAAGGTCTGTTTCTCCTCTTTCCAGGGATGTACAACATGTTGCTGTAGGTGTTACCATCTTTGAGCAATAAATTTTTTTCCATCAGCATATTCATTGTTTTTTTTTAATTTTGTGACATTTGGTTCTTCAAGTTGGCCTCACTGGCACAGTTTTAGAGCCACTATTATCTTTTACCCCTCATATTAAAGGTCTGTTTCTCCTCTTTCCAGGGATGTACAACATGTTGCTGTAGGTGTTACCATCTTTGAGCAATAAATTTTTTTCCATCAGCATATTCATTGTTTTTTTTTAATTTTGTGACATTTGGTTCTTCAAGTTGGCCTCACTGGCACAGTTTTAGAGCCACTATTATCTTTTACCCCTCATATTAAAGGTCTGTTTCTCCTCTTTCCAGGGATGTACAACATGTTGCTGTAGGTGTTACCATCTTTGAGCAATAAATTTTTTTCCATCAGCATATTCATTGTTTTTTTTTAATTTTGTGACATTTGGTTCTTCAAGTTGGCCTCACTGGCACAGTTTTAGAGCCACTATTATCTTTTACCCCTCATATTAAAGGTCTGTTTCTCCTCTTTCCAGGGATGTACAACATGTTGCTGTAGGTGTTACCATCTTTGAGCAATAAATTTTTTTCCATCAGCATATTCATTGTTTTTTTTTAATTTTGTGACATTTGGTTCTTCAAGTTGGCCTCACTGGCACAGTTTTAGAGCCACTATTATCTTTTACCCCTCATATTAAAGGTCTGTTTCTCCTCTTTCCAGGGATGTACAACATGTTGCTGTAGGTGTTACCATCTTTGAGCAATAAATTTTTTTCCATCAGCATATTCATTGTTTTTTTTTAATTTTGTGACATTTGGTTCTTCAAGTTGGCCTCACTGGCACAGTTTTAGAGCCACTATTATCTTTTACCCCTCATATTAAAGGTCTGTTTCTCCTCTTTCCAGGGATGTACAACATGTTGCTGTAGGTGTTACCATCTTTGAGCAATAAATTTTTTTCCATCAGCATATTCATTGTTTTTTTTTAATTTTGTGACATTTGGTTCTTCAAGTTGGCCTCACTGGCACAGTTTTAGAGCCACTATTATCTTTTACCCCTCATATTAAAGGTCTGTTTCTCCTCTTTCCAGGGATGTACAACATGTTGCTGTAGGTGTTACCATCTTTGAGCAATAAATTTTTTTCCATCAGCATATTCATTGTTTTTTTTTAATTTTGTGACATTTGGTTCTTCAAGTTGGCCTCACTGGCACAGTTTTAGAGCCACTATTATCTTTTACCCCTCATATTAAAGGTCTGTTTCTCCTCTTTCCAGGGATGTACAACATGTTGCTGTAGGTGTTACCATCTTTGAGCAATAAATTTTTTTCCATCAGCATATTCATTGTTTTTTTTTAATTTTGTGACATTTGGTTCTTCAAGTTGGCCTCACTGGCACAGTTTTAGAGCCACTATTATCTTTTACCCCTCATATTAAAGGTCTGTTTCTCCTCTTTCCAGGGATGTACAACATGTTGCTGTAGGTGTTACCATCTTTGAGCAATAAATTTTTTTCCATCAGCATATTCATTGTTTTTTTTTAATTTTGTGACATTTGGTTCTTCAAGTTGGCCTCACTGGCACAGTTTTAGAGCCACTATTATCTTTTACCCCTCATATTAAAGGTCTGTTTCTCCTCTTTCCAGGGATGTACAACATGTTGCTGTAGGTGTTACCATCTTTGAGCAATAAATTTTTTTCCATCAGCATATTCATTGTTTTTTTTTAATTTTGTGACATTTGGTTCTTCAAGTTGGCCTCACTGGCACAGTTTTAGAGCCACTATTATCTTTTACCCCTCATATTAAAGGTCTGTTTCTCCTCTTTCCAGGGATGTACAACATGTTGCTGTAGGTGTTACCATCTTTGAGCAATAAATTTTTTTCCATCAGCATATTCATTGTTTTTTTTTAATTTTGTGACATTTGGTTCTTCAAGTTGGCCTCACTGGCACAGTTTTAGAGCCACTATTATCTTTTACCCCTCATATTAAAGGTCTGTTTCTCCTCTTTCCAGGGATGTACAACATGTTGCTGTAGGTGTTACCATCTTTGAGCAATAAATTTTTTTCCATCAGCATATTCATTGTTTTTTTTTAATTTTGTGACATTTGGTTCTTCAAGTTGGCCTCACTGGCACAGTTTTAGAGCCACTATTATCTTTTACCCCTCATATTAAAGGTCTGTTTCTCCTCTTTCCAGGGATGTACAACATGTTGCTGTAGGTGTTACCATCTTTGAGCAATAAATTTTTTTCCATCAGCATATTCATTGTTTTTTTTTAATTTTGTGACATTTGGTTCTTCAAGTTGGCCTCACTGGCACAGTTTTAGAGCCACTATTATCTTTTACCCCTCATATTAAAGGTCTGTTTCTCCTCTTTCCAGGGATGTACAACATGTTGCTGTAGGTGTTACCATCTTTGAGCAATAAATTTTTTTCCATCAGCATATTCATTGTTTTTTTTTAATTTTGTGACATTTGGTTCTTCAAGTTGGCCTCACTGGCACAGTTTTAGAGCCACTATTATCTTTTACCCCTCATATTAAAGGTCTGTTTCTCCTCTTTCCAGGGATGTACAACATGTTGCTGTAGGTGTTACCATCTTTGAGCAATAAATTTTTTTCCATCAGCATATTCATTGTTTTTTTTTAATTTTGTGACATTTGGTTCTTCAAGTTGGCCTCACTGGCACAGTTTTAGAGCCACTATTATCTTTTACCCCTCATATTAAAGGTCTGTTTCTCCTCTTTCCAGGGATGTACAACATGTTGCTGTAGGTGTTACCATCTTTGAGCAATAAATTTTTTTCCATCAGCATATTCATTGTTTTTTTTTAATTTTGTGACATTTGGTTCTTCAAGTTGGCCTCACTGGCACAGTTTTAGAGCCACTATTATCTTTTACCCCTCATATTAAAGGTCTGTTTCTCCTCTTTCCAGGGATGTACAACATGTTGCTGTAGGTGTTACCATCTTTGAGCAATAAATTTTTTTCCATCAGCATATTCATTGTTTTTTTTTAATTTTGTGACATTTGGTTCTTCAAGTTGGCCTCACTGGCACAGTTTTAGAGCCACTATTATCTTTTACCCCTCATATTAAAGGTCTGTTTCTCCTCTTTCCAGGGATGTACAACATGTTGCTGTAGGTGTTACCATCTTTGAGCAATAAATTTTTTTCCATCAGCATATTCATTGTTTTTTTTTAATTTTGTGACATTTGGTTCTTCAAGTTGGCCTCACTGGCACAGTTTTAGAGCCACTATTATCTTTTACCCCTCATATTAAAGGTCTGTTTCTCCTCTTTCCAGGGATGTACAACATGTTGCTGTAGGTGTTACCATCTTTGAGCAATAAATTTTTTTCCATCAGCATATTCATTGTTTTTTTTTAATTTTGTGACATTTGGTTCTTCAAGTTGGCCTCACTGGCACAGTTTTAGAGCCACTATTATCTTTTACCCCTCATATTAAAGGTCTGTTTCTCCTCTTTCCAGGGATGTACAACATGTTGCTGTAGGTGTTACCATCTTTGAGCAATAAATTTTTTTCCATCAGCATATTCATTGTTTTTTTTTAATTTTGTGACATTTGGTTCTTCAAGTTGGCCTCACTGGCACAGTTTTAGAGCCACTATTATCTTTTACCCCTCATATTAAAGGTCTGTTTCTCCTCTTTCCAGGGATGTACAACATGTTGCTGTAGGTGTTACCATCTTTGAGCAATAAATTTTTTTCCATCAGCATATTCATTGTTTTTTTTTAATTTTGTGACATTTGGTTCTTCAAGTTGGCCTCACTGGCACAGTTTTAGAGCCACTATTATCTTTTACCCCTCATATTAAAGGTCTGTTTCTCCTCTTTCCAGGGATGTACAACATGTTGCTGTAGGTGTTACCATCTTTGAGCAATAAATTTTTTTCCATCAGCATATTCATTGTTTTTTTTTAATTTTGTGACATTTGGTTCTTCAAGTTGGCCTCACTGGCACAGTTTTAGAGCCACTATTATCTTTTACCCCTCATATTAAAGGTCTGTTTCTCCTCTTTCCAGGGATGTACAACATGTTGCTGTAGGTGTTACCATCTTTGAGCAATAAATTTTTTTCCATCAGCATATTCATTGTTTTTTTTTAATTTTGTGACATTTGGTTCTTCAAGTTGGCCTCACTGGCACAGTTTTAGAGCCACTATTATCTTTTACCCCTCATATTAAAGGTCTGTTTCTCCTCTTTCCAGGGATGTACAACATGTTGCTGTAGGTGTTACCATCTTTGAGCAATAAATTTTTTTCCATCAGCATATTCATTGTTTTTTTTTTAATTTTGTGACATTTGGTTCTTCAAGTTGGCCTCACTGGCACAGTTTTAGAGCCACTATTATCTTTTACCCCTCATATTAAAGGTCTGTTTCTCCTCTTTCCAGGGATGTACAACATGTTGCTGTAGGTGTTACCATCTTTGAGCAATAAATTTTTTTCCATCAGCATATTCATTGTTTTTTTTTAATTTTGTGACATTTGGTTCTTCAAGTTGGCCTCACTGGCACAGTTTTAGAGCCACTATTATCTTTTACCCCTCATATTAAAGGTCTGTTTCTCCTCTTTCCAGGGATGTACAACATGTTGCTGTAGGTGTTACCATCTTTGAGCAATAAATTTTTTTCCATCAGCATATTCATTGTTTTTTTTTTAATTTTGTGACATTTGGTTCTTCAAGTTGGCCTCACTGGCACAGTTTTAGAGCCACTATTATCTTTTACCCCTCATATTAAAGGTCTGTTTCTCCTCTTTCCAGGGATGTACAACATGTTGCTGTAGGTGTTACCATCTTTGAGCAATAAATTTTTTTCCATCAGCATATTCATTGTTTTTTTTTAATTTTGTGACATTTGGTTCTTCAAGTTGGCCTCACTGGCACAGTTTTAGAGCCACTATTATCTTTTACCCCTCATATTAAAGGTCTGTTTCTCCTCTTTCCAGGGATGTACAACATGTTGCTGTAGGTGTTACCATCTTTGAGCAATAAATTTTTTTCCATCAGCATATTCATTGTTTTTTTTTAATTTTGTGACATTTGGTTCTTCAAGTTGGCCTCACTGGCACAGTTTTAGAGCCACTATTATCTTTTACCCTCATATTAAAGGTCTGTTTCTACTCTTTCCAGGGATGTACAACATGTTGCTGTAGGTGTTACCATCTTTGAGCAATAAATTTTTTTCCATCAGCATATTCATTGTTTTTTTTTAATTTTGTGACATTTGGTTCTTCAAGTTGGCCTCACTGGCACAGTTTTAGAGCCACTATTATCTTTTACCCCTCATATTAAAGGTCTGTTTCTCCTCTTTCCAGGGATGTACAACATGTTGCTGTAGGTGTTACCATCTTTGAGCAATAAATTTTTTTCCATCAGCATATTCATTGTTTTTTTTTAATTTTGTGACATTTGGTTCTTCAAGTTGGCCTCACTGGCACAGTTTTAGAGCCACTATTATCTTTTACCCCTCATATTAAAGGTCTGTTTCTCCTCTTTCCAGGGATGTACAACATGTTGCTGTAGGTGTTACCATCTTTGAGCAATAAATTTTTTTCCATCAGCATATTCATTGTTTTTTTTTAATTTTGTGACATTTGGTTCTTCAAGTTGGCCTCACTGGCACAGTTTTAGAGCCACTATTATCTTTTACCCCTCATATTAAAGGTCTGTTTCTCCTCTTTCCAGGGATGTACAACATGTTGCTGTAGGTGTTACCATCTTTGAGCAATAAATTTTTTTCCATCAGCATATTCATTGTTTTTTTTTAATTTTGTGACATTTGGTTCTTCAAGTTGGCCTCACTGGCACAGTTTTAGAGCCACTATTATCTTTTACCCCTCATATTAAAGGTCTGTTTCTCCTCTTTCCAGGGATGTACAACATGTTGCTGTAGGTGTTACCATCTTTGAGCAATAAATTTTTTTCCATCAGCATATTCATTGTTTTTTTTTAATTTTGTGACATTTGGTTCTTCAAGTTGGC
Organism: Cheilosia vernalis; assembly: GCA_949126925.1. Lineage (NCBI taxonomy): Eukaryota > Metazoa > Arthropoda > Insecta > Diptera > Syrphidae > Cheilosia > Cheilosia vernalis. The sequence continues at coordinate 30,630 of CASBPI010000023.1, read as the reverse complement.
CTCACTGGCACAGTTTTAGAGCCACTATTATCTTTTACCCCTCATATTAAAGGTCTGTTTCTCCTCTTTCCAGGGATGTACAACATGTTGCTGTAGGTGTTACCATCTTTGAGCAATAAATTTTTTTCCATCAGCATATTCATTGTTTTTTTTTAATTTTGTGACATTTGGTTCTTCAAGTTGGCCTCACTGGCACAGTTTTAGAGCCACTATTATCTTTTACCCCTCATATTAAAGGTCTGTTTCTCCTCTTTCCAGGGATGTACAACATGTTGCTGTAGGTGTTACCATCTTTGAGCAATAAATTTTTTTCCATCAGCATATTCATTGTTTTTTTTTAATTTTGTGACATTTGGTTCTTCAAGTTGGCCTCACTGGCACAGTTTTAGAGCCACTATTATCTTTTACCCCTCATATTAAAGGTCTGTTTCTCCTCTTTCCAGGGATGTACAACATGTTGCTGTAGGTGTTACCATCTTTGAGCAATAAATTTTTTTCCATCAGCATATTCATTGTTTTTTTTTAATTTTGTGACATTTGGTTCTTCAAGTTGGCCTCACTGGCACAGTTTTAGAGCCACTATTATCTTTTACCCCTCATATTAAAGGTCTGTTTCTCCTCTTTCCAGGGATGTACAACATGTTGCTGTAGGTGTTACCATCTTTGAGCAATAAATTTTTTTCCATCAGCATATTCATTGTTTTTTTTTAATTTTGTGACATTTGGTTCTTCAAGTTGGCCTCACTGGCACAGTTTTAGAGCCACTATTATCTTTTACCCCTCATATTAAAGGTCTGTTTCTCCTCTTTCCAGGGATGTACAACATGTTGCTGTAGGTGTTACCATCTTTGAGCAATAAATTTTTTTCCATCAGCATATTCATTGTTTTTTTTTAATTTTGTGACATTTGGTTCTTCAAGTTGGCCTCACTGGCACAGTTTTAGAGCCACTATTATCTTTTACCCCTCATATTAAAGGTCTGTTTCTCCTCTTTCCAGGGATGTACAACATGTTGCTGTAGGTGTTACCATCTTTGAGCAATAAATTTTTTTCCATCAGCATATTCATTGTTTTTTTTTAATTTTGTGACATTTGGTTCTTCAAGTTGGCCTCACTGGCACAGTTTTAGAGCCACTATTATCTTTTACCCCTCATATTAAAGGTCTGTTTCTCCTCTTTCCAGGGATGTACAACATGTTGCTGTAGGTGTTACCATCTTTGAGCAATAAATTTTTTTCCATCAGCATATTCATTGTTTTTTTTTAATTTTGTGACATTTGGTTCTTCAAGTTGGCCTCACTGGCACAGTTTTAGAGCCACTATTATCTTTTACCCCTCATATTAAAGGTCTGTTTCTCCTCTTTCCAGGGATGTACAACATGTTGCTGTAGGTGTTACCATCTTTGAGCAATAAATTTTTTTCCATCAGCATATTCATTGTTTTTTTTTAATTTTGTGACATTTGGTTCTTCAAGTTGGCCTCACTGGCACAGTTTTAGAGCCACTATTATCTTTTACCCCTCATATTAAAGGTCTGTTTCTCCTCTTTCCAGGGATGTACAACATGTTGCTGTAGGTGTTACCATCTTTGAGCAATAAATTTTTTTCCATCAGCATATTCATTGTTTTTTTTTAATTTTGTGACATTTGGTTCTTCAAGTTGGCCTCACTGGCACAGTTTTAGAGCCACTATTATCTTTTACCCCTCATATTAAAGGTCTGTTTCTCCTCTTTCCAGGGATGTACAACATGTTGCTGTAGGTGTTACCATCTTTGAGCAATAAATTTTTTTCCATCAGCATATTCATTGTTTTTTTTTAATTTTGTGACATTTGGTTCTTCAAGTTGGCCTCACTGGCACAGTTTTAGAGCCACTATTATCTTTTACCCCTCATATTAAAGGTCTGTTTCTCCTCTTTCCAGGGATGTACAACATGTTGCTGTAGGTGTTACCATCTTTGAGCAATAAATTTTTTTCCATCAGCATATTCATTGTTTTTTTTTAATTTTGTGACATTTGGTTCTTCAAGTTGGCCTCACTGGCACAGTTTTAGAGCCACTATTATCTTTTACCCCTCATATTAAAGGTCTGTTTCTCCTCTTTCCAGGGATGTACAACATGTTGCTGTAGGTGTTACCATCTTTGAGCAATAAATTTTTTTCCATCAGCATATTCATTGTTTTTTTTTAATTTTGTGACATTTGGTTCTTCAAGTTGGCCTCACTGGCACAGTTTTAGAGCCACTATTATCTTTTACCCCTCATATTAAAGGTCTGTTTCTCCTCTTTCCAGGGATGTACAACATGTTGCTGTAGGTGTTACCATCTTTGAGCAATAAATTTTTTTCCATCAGCATATTCATTGTTTTTTTTTAATTTTGTGACATTTGGTTCTTCAAGTTGGCCTCACTGGCACAGTTTTAGAGCCACTATTATCTTTTACCCCTCATATTAAAGGTCTGTTTCTCCTCTTTCCAGGGATGTACAACATGTTGCTGTAGGTGTTACCATCTTTGAGCAATAAATTTTTTTCCATCAGCATATTCATTGTTTTTTTTTAATTTTGTGACATTTGGTTCTTCAAGTTGGCCTCACTGGCACAGTTTTAGAGCCACTATTATCTTTTACCCCTCATATTAAAGGTCTGTTTCTCCTCTTTCCAGGGATGTACAACATGTTGCTGTAGGTGTTACCATCTTTGAGCAATAAATTTTTTTCCATCAGCATATTCATTGTTTTTTTTTAATTTTGTGACATTTGGTTCTTCAAGTTGGCCTCACTGGCACAGTTTTAGAGCCACTATTATCTTTTACCCCTCATATTAAAGGTCTGTTTCTCCTCTTTCCAGGGATGTACAACATGTTGCTGTAGGTGTTACCATCTTTGAGCAATAAATTTTTTTCCATCAGCATATTCATTGTTTTTTTTTAATTTTGTGACATTTGGTTCTTCAAGTTGGCCTCACTGGCACAGTTTTAGAGCCACTATTATCTTTTACCCCTCATATTAAAGGTCTGTTTCTCCTCTTTCCAGGGATGTACAACATGTTGCTGTAGGTGTTACCATCTTTGAGCAATAAATTTTTTTCCATCAGCATATTCATTGTTTTTTTTTAATTTTGTGACATTTGGTTCTTCAAGTTGGCCTCACTGGCACAGTTTTAGAGCCACTATTATCTTTTACCCCTCATATTAAAGGTCTGTTTCTCCTCTTTCCAGGGATGTACAACATGTTGCTGTAGGTGTTACCATCTTTGAGCAATAAATTTTTTTCCATCAGCATATTCATTGTTTTTTTTTAATTTTGTGACATTTGGTTCTTCAAGTTGGCCTCACTGGCACAGTTTTAGAGCCACTATTATCTTTTACCCCTCATATTAAAGGTCTGTTTCTCCTCTTTCCAGGGATGTACAACATGTTGCTGTAGGTGTTACCATCTTTGAGCAATAAATTTTTTTCCATCAGCATATTCATTGTTTTTTTTTAATTTTGTGACATTTGGTTCTTCAAGTTGGCCTCACTGGCACAGTTTTAGAGCCACTATTATCTTTTACCCCTCATATTAAAGGTCTGTTTCTCCTCTTTCCAGGGATGTACAACATGTTGCTGTAGGTGTTACCATCTTTGAGCAATAAATTTTTTTCCATCAGCATATTCATTGTTTTTTTTTAATTTTGTGACATTTGGTTCTTCAAGTTGGCCTCACTGGCACAGTTTTAGAGCCACTATTATCTTTTACCCCTCATATTAAAGGTCTGTTTCTCCTCTTTCCAGGGATGTACAACATGTTGCTGTAGGTGTTACCATCTTTGAGCAATAAATTTTTTTCCATCAGCATATTCATTGTTTTTTTTTAATTTTGTGACATTTGGTTCTTCAAGTTGGCCTCACTGGCACAGTTTTAGAGCCACTATTATCTTTTACCCCTCATATTAAAGGTCTGTTTCTCCTCTTTCCAGGGATGTACAACATGTTGCTGTAGGTGTTACCATCTTTGAGCAATAAATTTTTTTCCATCAGCATATTCATTGTTTTTTTTTAATTTTGTGACATTTGGTTCTTCAAGTTGGCCTCACTGGCACAGTTTTAGAGCCACTATTATCTTTTACCCCTCATATTAAAGGTCTGTTTCTCCTCTTTCCAGGGATGTACAACATGTTGCTGTAGGTGTTACCATCTTTGAGCAATAAATTTTTTTCCATCAGCATATTCATTGTTTTTTTTTAATTTTGTGACATTTGGTTCTTCAAGTTGGCCTCACTGGCACAGTTTTAGAGCCACTATTATCTTTTACCCCTCATATTAAAGGTCTGTTTCTCCTCTTTCCAGGGATGTACAACATGTTGCTGTAGGTGTTACCATCTTTGAGCAATAAATTTTTTTCCATCAGCATATTCATTGTTTTTTTTTAATTTTGTGACATTTGGTTCTTCAAGTTGGCCTCACTGGCACAGTTTTAGAGCCACTATTATCTTTTACCCCTCATATTAAAGGTCTGTTTCTCCTCTTTCCAGGGATGTACAACATGTTGCTGTAGGTGTTACCATCTTTGAGCAATAAATTTTTTTCCATCAGCATATTCATTGTTTTTTTTTAATTTTGTGACATTTGGTTCTTCAAGTTGGCCTCACTGGCACAGTTTTAGAGCCACTATTATCTTTTACCCCTCATATTAAAGGTCTGTTTCTCCTCTTTCCAGGGATGTACAACATGTTGCTGTAGGTGTTACCATCTTTGAGCAATAAATTTTTTTCCATCAGCATATTCATTGTTTTTTTTTAATTTTGTGACATTTGGTTCTTCAAGTTGGCCTCACTGGCACAGTTTTAGAGCCACTATTATCTTTTACCCCTCATATTAAAGGTCTGTTTCTCCTCTTTCCAGGGATGTACAACATGTTGCTGTAGGTGTTACCATCTTTGAGCAATAAATTTTTTTCCATCAGCATATTCATTGTTTTTTTTTAATTTTGTGACATTTGGTTCTTCAAGTTGGCCTCACTGGCACAGTTTTAGAGCCACTATTATCTTTTACCCCTCATATTAAAGGTCTGTTTCTCCTCTTTCCAGGGATGTACAACATGTTGCTGTAGGTGTTACCATCTTTGAGCAATAAATTTTTTTCCATCAGCATATTCATTGTTTTTTTTTAATTTTGTGACATTTGGTTCTTCAAGTTGGCCTCACTGGCACAGTTTTAGAGCCACTATTATCTTTTACCCCTCATATTAAAGGTCTGTTTCTCCTCTTTCCAGGGATGTACAACATGTTGCTGTAGGTGTTACCATCTTTGAGCAATAAATTTTTTTCCATCAGCATATTCATTGTTTTTTTTTAATTTTGTGACATTTGGTTCTTCAAGTTGGCCTCACTGGCACAGTTTTAGAGCCACTATTATCTTTTACCCCTCATATTAAAGGTCTGTTTCTCCTCTTTCCAGGGATGTACAACATGTTGCTGTAGGTGTTACCATCTTTGAGCAATAAATTTTTTTCCATCAGCATATTCATTGTTTTTTTTTAATTTTGTGACATTTGGTTCTTCAAGTTGGCCTCACTGGCACAGTTTTAGAGCCACTATTATCTTTTACCCCTCATATTAAAGGTCTGTTTCTCCTCTTTCCAGGGATGTACAACATGTTGCTGTAGGTGTTACCATCTTTGAGCAATAAATTTTTTTCCATCAGCATATTCATTGTTTTTTTTTAATTTTGTGACATTTGGTTCTTCAAGTTGGCCTCACTGGCACAGTTTTAGAGCCACTATTATCTTTTACCCCTCATATTAAAGGTCTGTTTCTCCTCTTTCCAGGGATGTACAACATGTTGCTGTAGGTGTTACCATCTTTGAGCAATAAATTTTTTTCCATCAGCATATTCATTGTTTTTTTTTAATTTTGTGACATTTGGTTCTTCAAGTTGGCCTCACTGGCACAGTTTTAGAGCCACTATTATCTTTTACCCCTCATATTAAAGGTCTGTTTCTCCTCTTTCCAGGGATGTACAACATGTTGCTGTAGGTGTTACCATCTTTGAGCAATAAATTTTTTTCCATCAGCATATTCATTGTTTTTTTTTAATTTTGTGACATTTGGTTCTTCAAGTTGGCCTCACTGGCACAGTTTTAGAGCCACTATTATCTTTTACCCCTCATATTAAAGGTCTGTTTCTCCTCTTTCCAGGGATGTACAACATGTTGCTGTAGGTGTTACCATCTTTGAGCAATAAATTTTTTTCCATCAGCATATTCATTGTTTTTTTTTAATTTTGTGACATTTGGTTCTTCAAGTTGGCCTCACTGGCACAGTTTTAGAGCCACTATTATCTTTTACCCCTCATATTAAAGGTCTGTTTCTCCTCTTTCCAGGGATGTACAACATGTTGCTGTAGGTGTTACCATCTTTGAGCAATAAATTTTTTTCCATCAGCATATTCGTTGTTTTTTTTTAATTTTGTGACATTTGGTTCTTCAAGTTGGCCTCACTGGCACAGTTTTAGAGCCACTATTATCTTTTACCCCTCATATTAAAGGTCTGTTTCTCCTCTTTCCAGGGATGTACAACATGTTGCTGTAGGTGTTACCATCTTTGAGCAATAAATTTTTTTCCATCAGCATATTCATTGTTTTTTTTTAATTTTGTGACATTTGGTTCTTCAAGTTGGCCTCACTGGCACAGTTTTAGAGCCACTATTATCTTTTACCCCTCATATTAAAGGTCTGTTTCTCCTCTTTCCAGGGATGTACAACATGTTGCTGTAGGTGTTACCATCTTTGAGCAATAAATTTTTTTCCATCAGCATATTCATTGTTTTTTTTTAATTTTGTGACATTTGGTTCTTCAAGTTGGCCTCACTGGCACAGTTTTAGAGCCACTATTATCTTTTACCCCTCATATTAAAGGTCTGTTTCTCCTCTTTCCAGGGATGTACAACATGTTGCTGTAGGTGTTACCATCTTTGAGCAATAAATTTTTTTCCATCAGCATATTCATTGTTTTTTTTTAATTTTGTGACATTTGGTTCTTCAAGTTGGCCTCACTGGCACAGTTTTAGAGCCACTATTATCTTTTACCCCTCATATTAAAGGTCTGTTTCTCCTCTTTCCAGGGATGTACAACATGTTGCTGTAGGTGTTACCATCTTTGAGCAATAAATTTTTTTCCATCAGCATATTCATTGTTTTTTTTTAATTTTGTACATTTGGTTCTTCAAGTTGGCCTCACTGGCACAGTTTTAGAGCCACTATTATCTTTTACCCCTCATATTAAAGGTCTGTTTCTCCTCTTTCCAGGGATGTACAACATGTTGCTGTAGGTGTTACCATCTTTGAGCAATAAATTTTTTTCCATCAGCATATTCATTTTTTTTTTTAATTTTGTGACATTTGGTTCTTCAAGTTGGCCTCACTGGCACAGTTTTAGAGCCACTATTATCTTTTACCCCTCATATTAAAGGTCTGTTTCTCCTCTTTCCAGGGATGTACAACATGTTGCTGTAGGTGTTACCATCTTTGAGCAATAAATTTTTTTCCATCAGCATATTCATTGTTTTTTTTTAATTTTGTGACATTTGGTTCTTCAAGTTGGCCTCACTGGCACAGTTTTAGAGCCACTATTATCTTTTACCCCTCATATTAAAGGTCTGTTTCTCCTCTTTCCAGGGATGTACAACATGTTGCTGTAGGTGTTACCATCTTTGAGCAATAAATTTTTTTCCATCAGCATATTCATTGTTTTTTTTTAATTTTGTGACATTTGGTTCTTCAAGTTGGCCTCACTGGCACAGTTTTAGAGCCACTATTATCTTTTACCCCTCATATTAAAGGTCTGTTTCTCCTCTTTCCAGGGATGTACAACATGTTGCTGTAGGTGTTACCATCTTTGAGCAATAAATTTTTTTCCATCAGCATATTCATTGTTTTTTTTTAATTTTGTGACATTTGGTTCTTCAAGTTGGCCTCACTGGCACAGTTTTAGAGCCACTATTATCTTTTACCCCTCATATTAAAGGTCTGTTTCTCCTCTTTCCAGGGATGTACAACATGTTGCTGTAGGTGTTACCATCTTTGAGCAATAAATTTTTTTCCATCAGCATATTCATTGTTTTTTTTTAATTTTGTGACATTTGGTTCTTCAAGTTGGCCTCACTAGCACAGTTTTAGAGCCACTATTATCTTTTACCCCTCATATTAAAGGTCTGTTTCTCCTCTTTCCAGGGATGTACAACATGTTGCTGTAGGTGTTACCATCTTTGAGCAATAAATTTTTTTCCATCAGCATATTCATTGTTTTTTTTTAATTTTGTGACATTTGGTTCTTCAAGTTGGCCTCACTGGCACAGTTTTAGAGCCACTATTATCTTTTACCGCTCATATTAAAGGTCTGTTTCTCCTCTTTCCAGGGATGTACAACATGTTGCTGTAGGTGTTACCATCTTTGAGCAATAAATTTTTTTCCATCAGCATATTCATTGTTTTTTTTTAATTTTGTGACATTTGGTTCTTCAAGTTGGCCTCACTGGCACAGTTTTAGAGCCACTATTATCTTTTACCCCTCATATTAAAGGTCTGTTTCTCCTCTTTCCAGGGATGTACAACATGTTGCTGTAGGTGTTACCATCTTTGAGCAATAAATTTTTTTCCATCAGCATATTCATTGTTTTTTTTTAATTTTGTGACATTTGGTTCTTCAAGTTGGCCTCACTGGCACAGTTTTAGAGCCACTATTATCTTTTACCCCTCATATTAAAGGTCTGTTTCTCCTCTTTCCAGGGATGTACAACATGTTGCTGTAGGTGTTACCATCTTTGAGCAATAAATTTTTTTCCATCAGCATATTCATTGTTTTTTTTTAATTTTGTGACATTTGGTTCTTCAAGTTGGCCTCACTGGCACAGTTTTAGAGCCACTATTATCTTTTACCCCTCATATTAAAGGTCTGTTTCTCCTCTTTCCAGGGATGTACAACATGTTGCTGTAGGTGTTACCATCTTTGAGAAATAAATTTTTTTCCATCAGCATATTCATTGTTTTTTTTTTTTAATTTTGTGACATTTGGCTCTTCAAGTTGGCCTCACTGGCACAGTTTTAGAGCCACTATTATCTTTTACCCCTCATATTAAAGGTCTGTTTCTCCTCTTTCCAGGGATGTACAACATGTTGCTGTAGGTGTTACCATCTTTGAGCAATAAATTTTTTTCCATCAGCATATTCATTGTTTTTTTTTAATTTTGTGACATTTGGTTCTTCAAGTTGGCCTCACTGGCACAGTTTTAGAGCCACTATTATCTTTTACCCCTCATATTAAAGGTCTGTTTCTCCTCTTTCCAGGGATGTACAACATGTTGCTGTAGGTGTTACCATCTTTGAGCAATAAATTTTTTTCCATCAGCATATTCATTGTTTTTTTTTTAATTTTGTGACATTTGGTTCTTCAAGTTGGCCTCACTGGCACAGTTTTAGAGCCACTATTATCTTTTACCCCTCATATTAAAGGTCTGTTTCTCCTCTTTCCAGGGATGTACAACATGTTGCTGTAGGTGTTACCATCTTTGAGCAATAAATTTTTTTCCATCAGCATATTCATTGTTTTTTTTTAATTTTGTGACATTTGGTTCTTCAAGTTGGCCTCACTGGCACAGTTTTAGAGCCACTATTATCTTTTACCCCTCATATTAAAGGTCTGTTTCTCCTCTTTCCAGGGATGTACAACATGTTGCTGTAGGTGTTACCATCTTTGAGCAATAAATTTTTTTCCATCAGCATATTCATTGTTTTTTTTTAATTTTGTGACATTTGGTTCTTCAAGTTGGCCTCACTGGCACAGTTTTAGAGCCACTATTATCTTTTACCCCTCATATTAAAGGTCTGTTTCTCCTCTTTCCAGGGATGTACAACATGTTGCTGTAGGTGTTACCATCTTTGAGCAATAAATTTTTTTCCATCAGCATATTCATTGTTTTTTTTTTTTAATTTTGTGACATTTGGTTCTTCAATTTGGCCTCACTGGCACAGTTTTAGAGCCACTATTATCTTTTACCCCTCATATCAAAGGTCTGTTTCTCCTCTTTCCAGAGATGTACAACATGTTGCTGTAGGTGTTACCATCTTTGAGCAATAATTTTTTTTCCATCAGCATATTCATTGTTTTTTTTTAATTTTGTGACATTTGGTTTTTCAAGTTGGCCTCACTGGCACAGTTTTAGAGCCACTATTATCTTTTACCCCTCATATTAAAGGTCTGTTTCTCCTCTTTCCAGGGATGTACAACATGTTGCTGTAGGTGTTACCATCTTTGAGCAATAAATTTTTTCCATCAGCATATTCATTGTTTTTTTTTAATTTTGTGACATTTGGTTTTTCAAGTTGGCCTCACTGGCACAGTTTTAGAGCCACTATTATCTTTTACCCCTCATATTAAAGGTCTTTTTCTCCTCTTTCCAGGGATGTACAACATGTTGCTGTAGGTGTTACCATCTTTGAGCAATAAATTTTTTTCCATCAGCATATTCATTGTTTTTTTTTAATTTTGTGACATTTGGTTCTTCAAGTTGGCCTCACTGGCACAGTTTTAGAGCCACTATTATCTTTTACCCCTCATATTAAAGGTCTGTTTCTCCTCTTTCCAGGGATGTACAACATGTTGCTGTAGGTGTTACCATCTTTGAGCAATAAATTTTTTTCCATCAGCATATTCATTGTTTTTTTTTAATTTTGTGACATTTGGTTTTTCAAGTTGGCCTCACTGGCACAGTTTTAGAGCCACTATTATCTTTTACCCCTCATATTAAAGGTCTGTTTCTCCTCTTTCCAGGGATGTACAACATGTTGCTGTAGGTGTTACCATCTTTGAGCAATAAATTTTTTTCCATCAGCATATTCATTGTTTTTTTTTAATTTTGTGACATTTGGTTCTTCAAGTTGGCCTCACTGGCACAGTTTTAGAGCCACTATTATCTTTTACCCCTCATATTAAAGGTCTGTTTCTCCTCTTTCCAGGGATGTACAACATGTTGCTGTAGGTGTTACCATCTTTGAGCAATAAATTTTTTTCCATCAGCATATTCATTGTTTTTTTTTAATTTTGTGACATTTGGTTCTTCAAGTTGGCCTCACTGGCACAGTTTTAGAGCCACTATTATCTTTTACCCCTCATATTAAAGGTCTGTTTCTCCTCTTTCCAGGGATGTACAACATGTTGCTGTAGGTGTTACCATCTTTGAGCAATAAATTTTTTTCCATCAGCATATTCATTGTTTTTTTTTAATTTTGTGACATTTGGTTCTTCAAGTTGGCCTCACTGGCACAGTTTTAGAGCCACTATTATCTTTTACCCCTCATATTAAAGGTCTGTTTCTCCTCTTTCCAGGGATGTACAACATGTTGCTGTAGGTGTTACCATCTTTGAGAAATAAATTTTTTTTTATCAGCATATTCATTGTTTTTTTTTTAATTTTGTGACATTTGGTTCTTCAAGTTGGCCTCACTGGCACAGTTTTAGAGCCACTATTATCTTTTACCCCTCATATTAAAGGTCTGTTTCTCCTCTTTCCAGGGATGTACAACATGTTGCTGTAGGTGTTACCATCTTTGAGCAATAAATTTTTTTCCATCAGCATATTCATTGTTTTTTTTTAATTTTGTGACATTTGGTTCTTCAAGTTGGCCTCACTGGCACAGTTTTAGAGCCACTATTATCTTTTACCCCTCATATTAAAGGTCTGTTTCTCCTCTTTCCAGGGATGTACAACATGTTGCTGTAGGTGTTACCATCTTTGAGCAATAAATTTTTTTCCATCAGCATATTCATTGTTTTTTTTTAATTTTGTGACATTTGGTTCTTCAAGTTGGCCTCACTGGCACAGTTTTAGAGCCACTATTATCTTTTACCCCTCATATTAAAGGTCTGTTTCTCCTCTTTCCAGGGATGTACAACATGTTGCTGTAGGTGTTACCATCTTTGAGCAATAAATTTTTTTCCATCAGCATATTCATTGTTTTTTTTTTAATTTTGTGACATTTGGTTCTTCAAGTTGGCCTCACTGGCACAGTTTTAGAGCCACTATTATCTTTTACCCCTCATATCAAAGGTCTGTTTCTCCTCTTTCCAGAGATGTACAACATGTTGCTGTAGGTGTTACCATCTTTGTGCAATAATTTTTTTTCCATCAGCATATTCATTGTTTTTTTTTAATTTTGTGACATTTGGTTTTTCAAGTTGGCCTCACTGGCACAGTTTTAGAGCCACTATTATCTTTTACCCCTCATATTAAAGGTCTGTTTCTCCTCTTTCCAGGGATGTACAACATGTTGCTGTAGGTGTTACCATCTTTGAGCAATAAATTTTTTTCCATCAGCATATTCATTGTTTTTTTTGAATTTTGTGACATTTGGTTCTTCAAGTTGGCCTCACTGGCACAGTTTTAGAGCCACTATTATCTTTTACCCCTCATATTAAAGGTCTATTTCTCCTCTTTCCAGGGATGTACAACATGTTGCTGTAGGTGTTACCATCTTTGAGCAATAAATTTTTTTCCATCAGCATATTCATTGTTTTTTTTTTTAATTTTGTGACATTTGGTTCTTCAAGTTGGCCTCACTGGCACAGTTTTAGAGCCACTATTATCTTTTACCCCTCATATCAAAGGTCTGTTTCTCCTCTTTCCAGAGATGTACAACATGTTGCTGTAGGTGTTACCATCTTTGAGCAATAATTTTTTTTCCATCAGCATATTCATTGTTTTTTTTTAATTTTGTGACATTTGGTTTTTCAAGTTGGCCTCACTGGCACAGTTTTAGAGCCACTATTATCTTTTACCCCTCATATTAAAGGTCTGTTTCTCCTCTTTCCAGGGATGTACAACATGTTGCTGTAGGTGTTACCATCTTTGAGCAATAAATTTTTTTCCATCAGCATATTCATTGTTTTTTTTTAATTTTGTGACATTTGGTTCTTCAAGTTGGCCTCACTGGCACAGTTTTAGAGCCACTATTATCTTTTACCCCTCATATTAAAGGTCTGTTTCTCCTCTTTCCAGGGATGTACAACATGTTGCTGTAGGTGTTACCATCTTTGAGCAATAAATTTTTTTCCATCAGCATATTCATTGTTTTTTTTTAATTTTGTGACATTTGGTTCTTCAAGTTGGCCTCACTGGCACAGTTTTAGAGCCACTATTATCTTTTACCCCTCATATTAAAGGTCTGTTTCTCCTCTTTCCAGGGATGTACAACATGTTGCTTTAGGTGTTACCATCTTTGAGCAATAAATTTTTTTCCATCAGCATATTCATTGTTATTTTTTAATTTTGTGACATTTGGTTCTTCAAGTTGGCCTCACTGGCACAGTTTTAGAGCCACTATTATCTTTTACCCCTCATATTAAAGGTCTGTTTCTCCTCTTTCCAGGGATGTACAACATGTTGCTGTAGGTGTTACCATCTTTGAGCAATAAATTTTTTTCCATCAGCATATTCATTGTTTTTTTTTAATTTTGTGACATTTGGTTCTTCAAGTTGGCCTCACTGGCACAGTTTTAGAGCCACTATTATCTTTTACCCCTCATATCAAAGGTCTGTTTCTCCTCTTTCCAGGGATGTACAACATGTTGCTGTAGGTGTTACCATCTTTGAGCAATAAATTTTTTTCCATCAGCATATTCATTGTTTTTTTTTAATTTTGTGACATTTGGTTCTTCAAGTTGGCCTCACTGGCACAGTTTTAGAGCCACTATTATCTTTTACCCCTCATATTAAAGGTCTGTTTCTCCTCTTTCCAGGGATGTACAACATGTTGCTGTAGGTGTTACCATCTTTGAGCAATAAATTTTTTTCCATCAGCATATTCATTGTTTTTTTTTAATTTTGTGACATTTGGTTCTTCAAGTTGGCCTCACTGGCACAGTTTTAGAGCCACTATTATCTTTTACCCCTCATATTAAAGGTCTGTTTCTCCTCTTTCCAGGGATGTACAACATGTTGCTGTAGGTGTTACCATCTTTGAGCAATAAATTTTTTTCCATCAGCATATTCATTGTTTTTTTTTAATTTTGTGACATTTGGTTCTTCAAGTTGGCCTCACTGGCACAGTTTTAGAGCCACTATTATCTTTTACCCCTCATATTAAAAGTCTGTTTCTCCTCTTTCCAGGGATGTACAACATGTTGCTGTAGGTGTTACCATCTTTGAGCAATAAATTTTTTTCCATCAGCATATTCATTGTTTTTTTTTAATTTTGAAACATTTGGTTCTTCAAGTTGGCCTCACTGGCACAGTTTTAGAGCCACTATTATCTTTTACCCCTCATATTAAAGGTCTGTTTCTCCTCTTTCCAGGGATGTACAACTTGTTGCTGTAGGTGTTACCATCTTTGAGCAATAAATTTTTTTCCATCAGCATATTCATTGTTTTTTTTTAATTTTGTGACATTTGGTTCTTCAAGTTGGCCTCACTGGCACAGTTTTAGAGCCACTATTATCTTTTACCCCTCATATTAAAGGTCTGTTTCTCCTCTTTCCAGGGATGTACAACATGTTGCTGTAGGTGTTACCATCTTTGAGCAATAAATTTTTTTCCATCAGCATATTCATTGTTTTTTTTTAATTTTGTGACATTTGGTTCTTCAAGTTGGCCTCACTGGCACAGTTTTAGAGCCACTATTATCTTTTACCCCTCATATTAAAGGTCTGTTTCTCCTCTTTCCAGGGATGTACAACATGTTGCTGTAGGTGTTACCATCTTTGAGCAATAAATTTTTTTCCATCAGCATATTCATTGTTTTTTTTTAATTTTGTGACATTTGGTTCTTCAAGTTGGCCTCACTGGCACAGTTTTAGAGCCACTATTATCTTTTACCCCTCATATTAAAGGTCTGTTTCTCCTCTTTCCAGGGATGTACAACATGTTGCTGTAGGTGTTACCATCTTTGAGCAATAAATTTTTTTCCATCAGCATATTCATTGTTTTTTTTTAATTTTGTGACATTTGGTTCTTCAAGTTGGCCTCACTGGCACAGTTTTAGAGCCACTATTATCTTTTACCCCTCATATTAAAGGTCTGTTTCTCCTCTTTCCAGGGATGTACAACATGTTGCTGTAGGTGTTACCATCTTTGAGCAATAAATTTTTTTCCATCAGCATATTCATTGTTTTTTTTTAATTTTGTGACATTTGGTTCTTCAAGTTGGCCTAACTGGCACAGTTTTAGAGCCACTATTATCTTTTACCCCTCATATTAAAGGTCTGTTTCTCCTCTTTCCAGGGATGTACAACATGTTGCTGTAGGTGTTACCATCTTTGAGCAATAAATTTTTTTCCATCAGCATATTCATTGTTTTTTTTTAATTTTGTGACATTTGGTTCTTAAAGTTGGCCTCACTGGCACAGTTTTAGAGCCACTATTATCTTTTACCCCTCATATTAAAGGTCTGTTTCTCCTCTTTCCAGGGATGTACAACATGTTGCTGTAGGTGTTACCATCTTTGAGCAATAAATTTTTTTCCATCAGCATATTCATTGTTTTTTTTTAATTTTGTGACATTTGGTTCTTCAAGTTGGCCTCACTGGCACAGTTTTAGAGCCACTATTATCTTTTACCCCTCATATTAAAGGTCTGTTTCTTCTCTTTCCAGGGATGTACAACATGTTGCTGTAGGTGTTACCATCTTTGAGCAATAAATTTTTTTCCATCAGCATATTCATTGTTTTTTTTTAATTTTGTGACATTTGGTTCTTCAAGTTGGCCTCACTGGCACAGTTTTAGAGCCACTATTATCTTTTACCCCTCATATTAAAGGTCTGTTTCTCCTCTTTCCAGGGATGTACAACATGTTGCTGTAGGTGTTACCATCTTTGAGCAATAAATTTTTTTCCATCAGCATATTCATTGTTTTTTTTTAATTTTGTGACATTTGGTTCTTCAAGTTGGCCTCACTGGCACAGTTTTAGAGCCACTATTATCTTTTACCCCTCATATTAAAGGTCTGTTTCTCCTCTTTCCAGGGATGTACAACATGTTGCTGTAGGTGTTACCATCTTTGAGCAATAAATTTTTTTCCATCAGCATATTCATTGTTTTTTTTTAATTTTGTGACATTTGGTTCTTCAAGTTGGCCTAACTGGCACAGTTTTAGAGCCACTATTATCTTTTACCCCTCATATTAAAGGTCTGTTTCTCCTCTTTCCAGGGATGTACAACATGTTGCTGTAGGTGTTACCATCTTTGAGCAATAAATTTTTTTCCATCAGCATATTCATTGTTTTTTTTTAATTTTGTGACATTTGGTTCTTAAAGTTGGCCTCACTGGCACAGTTTTAGAGCCACTATTATCTTTTACCCCTCATATTAAAGGTCTGTTTCTCCTCTTTCCAGGGATGTACAACATGTTGCTGTAGGTGTTACCATCTTTGAGCAATAAATTTTTTTCCATCAGCATATTCATTGTTTTTTTTTAATTTTGTGACATTTGGTTCTTCAAGTTGGCCTCACTGGCACAGTTTTAGAGCCACTATTATCTTTTACCCCTCATATTAAAGGTCTGTTTCTTCTCTTTCCAGGGATGTACAACATGTTGCTGTAGGTGTTACCATCTTTGAGCAATAAATTTTTTTCCATCAGCATATTCATTGTTTTTTTTTAATTTTGTGACATTTGGTTCTTCAAGTTGGCCTCACTGGCACAGTTTTAGAGCCACTATTATCTTTTACCCCTCATATTAAAGGTCTGTTTCTCCTCTTTCCAGGGATGTACAACATGTTGCTGTAGGTGTTACCATCTTTGAGCAATAAATTTTTTTCCATCAGCATATTCATTGTTTTTTTTTAATTTTGTTACATTTGGTTCTTCAAGTTGGCCTCACTGGCACAGTTTTAGAGCCACTATTATCTTTTACCCCTCATATCAAAGGTCTGTTTCTCCTCTTTCCAGGGATGTACAACATGTTGCTGTAGGTGTTACCATCTTTGAGCAATAAATTTTTTTCCATCAGCATATTCATTGTTTTTTTTTAATTTTGTGACATTTGGTTCTTCAAGTTGGCCTCACTGGCACAGTTTTAGAGCCACTATTATCTTTTACCCCTCATATTAAAGGTCTGTTTCTCCTCTTTTCAGGGATGTACAACATGTTGCTGTAGGTGTTACCATCTTTGAGAAATAAATTTTTTTCCATCAGCATATTCATTGTTTTTTTTTAATTTTGTGACATTTGGTTCTTCAAGTTGGCCTCACTGGCACAGTTTTAGAGCCACTATTATCTTTTACCCCTCATATTAAAGGTCTGTTTCTCCTCTTTCCAGGGATGTACAACATGTTGCTGTAGGTGCTACCATCTTTGAGCAATAAATTTTTTTCCATCAGCATATTCATTGTTTTTTTTTAATTTTGTGACATTTGGTTCTTCAAGTTGGCCTCACTGGCACAGTTTTAGAGCCACTATTATCTTTTACCCCTCATATTAAAGGTCTGTTTCTCCTCTTTCCAGGGATGTACAACATGTTGCTGTAGGTGTTACCATCTTTGAGCAATAAATTTTTTTCCATCAGCATATTCATTGTTTTTTTTTAATTTTGTGACATTTGGTTCTTCAAGTTGGCCTCACTGGCACAGTTTTAGAGCCACTATTATCTTTTACCCCTCATATTAAAGGTCTGTTTCTCCTCTTTCCAGGGATGTACAACATGTTGCTGTAGGTGTTACCATCTTTGAGCAATAAATTTTTTTCCATCAGCATATTCATTGTTTTTTTTTAATTTTGTGACATTTGGTTCTTCAAGTTGGCCTCACTGGTACAGTTTTAGAGCCACTATTATCTTTTACCCCTCATATTAAAGGTCTGTTTCTCCTCTTTCCAGGGATGTACAACATGTTGCTGTAGGTGTTACCATCTTTGAGAAATAAATTTTTTTCCATCAGCATATTCATTGTTTTTTTTTAATTTTGTGACATTTGGTTCTTCAAGTTGGCCTCACTGGCACAGTTTTAGAGCCACTATTATCTTTTACACCTCATATTAAGGGTCTCTTTCTCCTCTTTCCAGGGATGTACAACATGTTGCTGTAGGTGTTACCATCTTTGAGCAATAAATTTTTTTCCATCAGCATATTCATTGTTTTTTTTAAATTTTGTGACATTTGGTTCTTCAAGTTGGCCTCACTGGCACAGTTTTAGAGCCACTATTATCTTTTACCCCTCATATTTAAGGTCTGTTTCTCCTCTTTCCAGGGATGTACAACATGTTGCTGTAGGTGTTACCATCTTTGAGCAATAAATTTTTTTCCATCAGCATATTCATTGTTTTTTTTTAATTTTGTGACATTTGGTTCTTCAAGTTGGCCTCACTGGCACAGTTTTAGAGCCACTATTATCTTTTACCCCTCATATTAAAGGTCTGTTTATCCTCTTTCCAGGGATGTACAACATGTTGCTGTAGGTGTTACCATCTTTGAGCAATAAATTTTTTTCCATCAGCATATTCATTGTTTTTTTTTTTTAATTTTGTGACATTTGGTTCTTCAAGTTGGCCTCACTGGCACAGTTTTAGAGCCACTATTATCTTTTACCCCTCATATCAAAGGTCTGTTTCTCCTCTTTCCAGAGATGTACAACATGTTGCTGTAGGTGTTACCATCTTTGAGCAATAATTTTTTTTCCATCAGCATATTCATTGTTTTTTTTTAATTTTGTGACATTTGGTTTCTCAAGTTGGCCTCACTGCCACAGTTTTAGAGCCACTATTATCTTTTACCCCTCATATTAAAGGTCTGTTTCTCCTCTTTCCAGGGATGTACAACATGTTGCTGTAGGTTTTACCATCTTTGAGCAATAAATTTTTTTCCATCAGCATATTCATTGTTTTTTTTTAATTTTGTGACATTTGGTTCTTCAAGTTGGCCTCACTGGCACAGTTTTAGAGCCACTATTATCTTTTACCCCTCATATTAAAGGTCTGTTTCTCCTCTTTCCAGGGATGTACAACATGTTGCTGTAGGTGTTACCATCTTTGAGCAATAAATTTTTTTCCATCAGCATATTCATTGTTTTTTTTTAATTTTGTGACATTTGGTTCTTCAAGTTGGCCTCACTGGCACAGTTTTAGAGCCACTATTATCTTTTACCCCTCATATTAAAGGTCTGTTTCTCCTCTTTCCAGGGATGTACAACATGTTGCTGTAGGTGTTACCATCTTTGAGCAATAAATTTTTTTCCATCAGCATATTCATTGTTTTTTTTTAATTTTGTGACATTTGGTTTTTCAAGTTGGCCTCACTGGCACAGTTTTAGAGCCACTATTATCTTTTACCCCTCATATTAAAGGTCTGTTTCTCCTCTTTCCAGGGATGTACAACATGTTGCTGTAGGTGTTACCATCTTTGAGCAATAAAAAAAAAAAATATTCATTGTTTTTTTTTAATTTTGTGACATTTGGTTCTTCAAGTTGACCTCACTGGCACAGTTTTAGAGCCACTATTATCTTTTACCCCTCATATTAAAGGTCTGTTTCTCCTCTTTCCAGGGATGTACAACATGTTGCTGTAGGTGTTACCATCTTTGAGCAATAAATTTTTTTCCATCAGCATATTCATTGTTTTTTTTTAATTTTGTGACATTTGGTTCTTCAAGTTGGCCTCACTGGCACAGTTTTAGAGCCACTATTATCTTTTACCCCTCATATTAAAGGTCTGTTTCTCCTCTTTCCAGGGATGTACAACATGTTGCTGTAGGTGTTACCATCTTTGAGCAATAAATTTTTTTCCATCAGCATATTCATTGTTTTTTTTTAATTTTGTGACATTTGGTTCTTCAAGTTGGCCTCACTGGCACAGTTTTAGAGCCACTATTATCTTTTACCCCTCATATTAAAGGTCTGTTTCTCCTCTTTCCAGGGATGTACAACATGTTGCTGTAGGTGTTACCATCTTTGAGCAATAAATTTTTTTCCATCAGCATATTCATTGTTTTTTTTTAATTTTGTGACATTTGGTTCTTCAAGTTGGCCTCACTGGCACAGTTTTAGAGCCACTATTATCTTTTACCCCTCATATTAAAGGTCTGTTTCTCCTCTTTCCAGGGATGTACAACATGTTGCTGTAGGTGTTACCATCTTTGAGCAATAAATTTTTTTCCATCAGCATATTCATTGTTTTTTTTTAATTTTGTGACATTTGGTTCTTCAAGTTGGCCTCACTGGCACAGTTTTAGAGCCACTATTATCTTTTACCCCTCATATCAAAGGTCTGTTTCTCCTCTTTCCAGGGATGTACAACATGTTGCTGTAGGTGTTACCATCTTTGAGCAATAAATTTTTTTCCATCAGCATATTCATTGTTTTTTTTTAATTTTGTGACATTTGGTTCTTCAAGTTGGCCTCACTGGCACAGTTTAAGAGCCACTATTATCTTTTGCCCCTCATATTAAAGGTCTGTTTCTCCTCTTTTCACGGATGTACAACATGTTGCTGTAGGTGTTACCATCTTTGAGAAATAAATTTTTTTCCATCAGCATATTCATTGTTTTTTTTTAATTTTGTGACATTTGATTTTTCAAGTTGGCCTCACTGGCACAGTTTTAGAGCCACTATTATCTTTTACCCCTCATATTAAAGGTCTGTTTCTCCTCTTTCCAGGGATGTACAACATGTTGCTGTAGGTGTTACCATCTTTGAGCAATACATTTTTTTCCATCAGCATATTCATTGTTTTTTTTTAATTTTGTGACATTTGGTTCTTCAAGTTGGCCTCACTGGCACAGTTTTAGAGCCACTATTATCTTTTACCCCTCATATTAAAGGTCTGTTTCTCCTCTTTCCAGGGATGTACAACATGTTGCTGTAGGTGTTACCATCTTTGAGCAATAAATTTTTTTCCATCAGCATATTCATTGTTTTTTTTTAATTTTGTGACATTTGGTTCTTCAAGTTGGCCTCACTGGCACAGTTTTAGAGCCACTATTATCTTTTACCCCTCATATTAAAGGTCTGTTTCTCCTCTTTCCAGGGATGTACAACATGTTGCTGTAGGTGTTACCATCTTTGGGCAATAAATTTTTTTCCATCAGCATATTCATTGTTTTTTTTTAATTTTGTGACATTTGGTTCTTCAAGTTGGCCTCACTGGCACAGTTTTAGAGCCACTATTATCTTTTACCCCTCATATTAAAGGTCTGTTTCTCCTCTTTCCAGGGATGTACAACATGTTGCTGTAGGTGTTACCATCTTTGAGAAATAAATTTTTTTCCATCAGCATATTCATTGTTTTTTTTTAATTTTGTGACATTTGGTTCTTCAAGTTGGCCTCACTGGCACAGTTTTAGAGCCACTATTATCTTTTACCCCTCATATTAAAGGTCTGTTTCTCCTCTTTCCAGGGATGTACAACATGTTGCTGTAGGTGTTACCATCTTTGAGCAATAAATTTTTTTCCATCAGCATATTCATTGTTTTTTTTTAATTTTGTGACATTTGGTTCTTCAAGTTGGCCTCACTGGCACAGTTTTAGAGCCACTATTATCTTTTACCCCTCATATTAAAGGTCTGTTTCTCCTCTTTCCAGGGATGTACAACATGTTGCTGTAGGTGTTACCATCTTTGAGCAATAAATTTTTTTCCATCAGCATATTCATTGTTTTTTTTTAATTTTGTGACATTTGGTTCTTCAAGTTGGCCTCACTGGCACAGTTTTAGAACGACTATTATCTTTTACCCCTCATATTAAAGGTCTGTTTCTCCTCTTTCCAGGGATGTACAACATGTTGCTGTAGGTGTTACCATCTTTGAGCAATAAATTTTTTTCCATCAGCATATTCATTTTTTTTTTTTTAATTTTGTGACATTTGGTTCTTCAAGTTGGCCTCACTGGCACAGTTTTAGAGCCACTATTATCTTTTACCCCTCATATTAAAGGTCTGTTTCTCCTCTTTCCAGGGATGTACAACATGTTGCTGTAGGTGTTACCATCTTTGAGCAATAAATTTTTTTCCATCAGCATATTCATTGTTTTTTTTTAATTTTGTGACGTTTGGTTCTTCAAGTTGGCCTCACTGGCACAGTTTTAGAGCCACTATTATCTTTTACCCCTCATATTAAAGGTCTGTTTCTCCTCTTTCCAGGGATGTACAACATGTTGCTGTAGGTGTTACCATCTTTGAGCAATAAATTTTTTTCCATCAGCATATTCATTGTTTTTTTTTAATTTTGTGACATTTGGTTCTTCAAGTTGGCCTCACTGGCACAGTTTTAGAGCCACTATTATCTTTTACCCCTCATATTAAAGGTCTGTTTCTCCTCTTTCCAGGGATGTACAACATGTTGCTGTAGGTGTTACCATCTTTGAGCAATAAATTTTTTTCCATCAGCATATTCATTGTTTTTTTTTTTAATTTTGTGACATTTGGTTCTTCAAGTTGGCCTCACTGGCACAGTTTTAGAGCCACTATTATCTTTTACCGCTCATATTAAAGGTCTGTTTCTCCTCTTTCCAGGGATGTACAACATGTTGCTGTAGGTGTTACCATCTTTGAGCAATAAATTTTTTTCCATCAGCATATTCATTGTTTTTTTTTAATTTTGTGACATTTGGTTCTTCAAGTTGGCCTCACTGGCACAGTTTTAGAGCCACTATTATCTTTTACCCCTCATATTAAAGGTCTGTTTCTCCTCTTTCCAGGGATGTACAACATGTTGCTGTAGGTGTTACCATCTTTGAGCAATAAATTTTTTTCCATCAGCATATTCATTGTTTTTTTTTAATTTTGTGACATTTGGTTCTTCAAGTTGGCCTCACTGGCACAGTTTTAGAGCCACTATTATCTTTTACCCCTCATATTAAAGGTCTGTTTCTCCTCTTTCCAGGGATGTACAACATGTTGCTGTAGGTGCTACCATCTTTGAGCAATAAATTTTTTTCCATCAGCATATTCATTGTTTTTTTTTAATTTTGTGACATTTGGTTCTTCAAGTTGGCCTCACTGGCACAGTTTTAGAGCCACTATTATCTTTTACCCCTCATATTAAAGGTCTGTTTCTCCTCTTTCCAGGGATGTACAACATGTTGCTGTAGGTGTTACCATCTTTGAGCAATAAATTTTTTTCCATCAGCATATTCATTGTTTTTTTTTAATTTTGTGACATTTGGTTCTTCAAGTTGGCCTCACTGGCACAGTTTTAGAGCCACTATTATCTTTTACCCCTCATATCAAAGGTCTGTTTCTCCTCTTTCCAGGGATGTACAACATGTTGCTGTAGGTGTTACCATCTTTGAGCAATAAATTTTTTTCCATCAGCATATTCATTGTTTTTTTTTAATTTTGTGACATTTGGTTCTTCAAGTTGGCCTCACTGGCACAGTTTTAGAGCCACTATTATCTTTTACCCCTCATATTAAAGGTCTGTTTATCCTCTTTCCAGGGTTGTACAACATGTTGCTGTAGGTGTTACCATCTTTGAGAAATAAATTTTTTTCCATCAGCATATTCATTGTTTTTTTTTAATTTTGTGACATTTGGTTCTTCAAGTTGGCCTCACTGGCACAGTTTTAGAGCCACTATTATCTTTTACCCCTCATATTAAAGGTCTGTTTCTCCTCTTTCCAGGGATGTACGACATGTTGCTGTAGGTGTTACCATCTTTGAGCAATAAATTTTTTTCCATCAGCATATTCATTGTTTTTTTTTAATTTTGTGACATTTGGTTCTTCAAGTTGGCCTCACTGGCACAGTTTTAGAGCCACTATTATCTTTTACCCCTCATATTAAAGGTCTGTTTCTCCTCTTTCCAGGGATGTACAGCATGTTGCTGTAGGTGTTACCATCTTTGAGCAATAAATTTTTTTCCATCAGCATATTCATTGTTTTTTTTTAATTTTGTGACAATTGGTTCTTCAAGTTGGCCTCACTGGCACAGTTTTAGAGCCACTATTATCTTTTACCCCTCATATTAAAGGTCTGTTTCTCCTCTTTCCAGGGATGTACAACATGTTGCTGTAGGTGTTACCATCTTTGAGCAATAAATTTTTTTCCATCAGCATATTCATTGTTTTTTTTTAATTTTGTGACATTTGGTTCTTCAAGTTGGCCTCACTGGCACAGTTTTAGAGCCACTATTATCTTTTACCCCTCATATTAAAGGTCTGTTTCTCCTCTTTCCAGTGATGTACAACATGTTGCTGTAGGTGTTACCATCTTTGAGCAATAAATTTTTTTCCATCAGCATATTCATTGTTTTTTTTTAATTTTGTGACATTTGGTTCTTCAAGTTGGCCTCACTGGCACAGTTTTAGAGCCACTATTATCTTTTACCCCTCATATTAAAGGTCTGTTTCTCCTCTTTCCAGGGATGTAACACATTTTGCTGTAGGTGTTACCATCTTTGAGCAATAAATTTTTTTCCATCAGCATATTCATTGTTTTTTTTTAATTTTGTGACATTTGGTTCTTCAAGTTGGCCTCACTGGCACAGTTTTAGAGCCACTATTATCTTTTACCCCTCATATTAAAGGTCTGTTTCTCCTCTTTCCAGGGATGTACAACATGTTGCTGTAGGTGTTACCATCTTTGAGCAATAAATTTTTTTCCATCAGCATATTCATTGTTTTTTTTTAATTTTGTGACATTTGGTTCTTCAAGTTGGCCTCACTGGCACAGTTTTAGAGCCACTATTATCTTTTACCACTCATATTAAAGGTCTGTTTCTCCTCTTTCCAGGGATGTACAACATGTTGCTGTAGGTGTTACCATCTTTGAGCAATAAATTTTTTTTCCATCAGCATATTCATTGTTTTTTTTTAATTTTGTGACATTTGGTTCTTCAAGTTGGCCTCACTGGCACAGTTTTAGAGCCACTATTATCTTTTACCCCTCATATTAAAGGTCTGTTTCTCCTCTTTCCAGGGATGTAGAACATGTTGCTGTAGGTGTTACCATCTTTGAGCAATAAATTTTTTTCCATCAGCATATTCATTGTTTTTTTTTAATTTTGTGACATTTGGTTCTTCAAGTTGGCCTCACTGGCACAGTTTTAGAGCCACTATTATCTTTTACCCCTCATATTAAAGGTCTGTTTCTCCTCTTTCCAGGGATGTACAACATGTTGCTGTAGGTGTTACCATCTTTGAGCAATAAATTTTTTTCCATCAGCATATTCATTGTTTTTTTTTTAATTTTGTGACATTTGGTTCTTCAAGTTGGCCTCACTGGCACAGTTTTAGAGCCACTATTATCTTTTACCCCTCATATTAAAGGTCTGTTTCTCCTCTTTCCAGGGATGTACAACATGTTGCTGTAGGTGTTACCATCTTTGAGCAATAAATTTTTTTCCATCAGCATATTCATTGTTTTTTTTTAATTTTGTGACATTTGGTTCTTCAAGTTGGCCTCACTGGCACAGTTTTAGAGCCACTATTATTTTTTACCCCTCATATTAAAGGTCTGTTTCTCCTCTTTCCAGGGATGTACAACATGTTGCTGTAGGTGTTACCATCTTTGAGCAATACATTTTTTCCCATCAGCATATTCATTGTTTTTTTTTTAATTTTGTGACATTTGGTTCTTCAAGTTGGCCTCACTGGCACAGTTTTAGAGCCACTATTATCTTTTACCCCTCATATTAAAGGTCTGTTTCTCCTCTTTCCAGGGATGTACAACATGTTGCTGTAGGTATTACCATCTTTGAGCAATAAATTTTTTTCCATCAGCATATTCATTGTTTTTTTTTAATTTTGTGACATTTGGTTCTTCAAGTTGGCCTCACTGGCACAGTTTTAGAGCCACTATTATCTTTTACCCCTCATATCAAAGGTCTGTTTCTCCTCTTTCCAGGGATGTACAACATGTTGCTGTAGGTGTTACCATCTTTGAGCAATAAATTTTTTTCCATCAGCATATTCATTGTTTTTTTTTTTTAATTTTGTGACATTTGGTTCTTCAAGTTGGCCTCACTGGCACAGTTTTAGAGCCACTATTATCTTTTACCCCTCATATTAAAGGTCTGTTTCTCCTCTTTCCAGGGATGTACAACATGTTGCTGTAGGTGTTACCATCTTTGAGCAATAAATTTTTTTCCATCAGCATATTCATTGTTTTTTTTTAATTTTGTGACATTTGGTTCTTCAAGTTGGCCTCACTGGCACAGTTTTAGAGCCACTATTATCTTTTACCCCTCATATTAAAGGTCTGTTTCTCCTCTTTCCAGGGATGTACAACATGTTGCTGTAGGTGTTACCATCTTTGAGAAATAAATTTTTTTCCATCAGCATATTCATTGTTTTTTTTTAATTTTGTGACATTTGGTTCTTCAAGTTGGCCTCACTGGCACAGTTTTAGAGCCACTATTATCTTTTACCCCTCATATTAAAGGTCTGTTTGTCCTCTTTCCAGGGATGTACAACATGTTGCTGTAGGTGTTACCATCTTTGAGCAATAAATTTTTTTCCATCAGCATATTCATTGTTTTTTTGAAGTTAGAGGAACTTCGGGTATTGTGGTATACATGTTTCTATTTTGGACATTACGGATAAAGTATAAAACCGAAAGCATTCAAATTCCTTAGCGTGTTTCATGCAAGCATAAACTATCATTCAGCAACATTTAGCAAGATTCCAATCATTACCAAACAAAAAATATTACTGAGATTTCCTCTGACCTCAAAAATTGCATTTTAGGAAAGCGGTGGGTAATGTGGTACACTTTGTGGTTGAATGTGGTACACTATACCACATTAACAGATAATCGTTTTTTATTAATTTTATTAAGATTGAATTGCGCTCTACATAGCATTTAGGTTCCACTTTCCAATTTCACCTTTTTTAGGCATGTTTGCAAAACAACCTGTATTATATAAAATTAAAAAATACATTTTAAATTCAAACTTTTCAGTTGGGTAATGTGGTATACCATACCACTTTAGCCTATGGCTACTGTACCACATAAGCCGAAACTTAATATTTTATAAGAAAAATTAAAAAAAATATGAAATCAATTTTTTTAAGCAAAACTTTCAGTTATTCCAAGTAAATGGAAAATTGATTGTTTCAATTGAATAAATGTTCGGCTCGAAAAATATTTTTTTTTACTTCAAACAAACACTTAAAGTTTTCCCTGAAAAAAACTGCACTGCACACATTAACACATTTGGAACAACTAAGCGAAAACGTGGTCGATTTTAAACGTGAGCAAACACGAATCGCAGTTCTCTCTGCAATCGCTAATGGTTACTTTAACAGGAGTTCCCATAGCATACTCAGTTTTCGAGAAAACTGCCTGTACCACATTACCCGCATATACCACAATACCCGAACTTACTCTATTACTTCTTTAGGCGCGTTGGGCACTTTTAGATGGAAAGAAATTAGTGAATTCGCGTCACCTTAAAAACGACACCGCGTCATCGTCACCGAAAAAACGACACCGCGTCATCGTCACCGAGAAACCGACACCCGATAGATGGCGCTGTTGTCCATATTTTTGAGAAACTCAACCGATCCAAATGAAACTTTGTTTGTGTGCATGGTTGTATGCAGCTAGAAAGATAGGGTAGTTTTGGACCCGATAGGTGGCGCTGTTGTCGATTTTTTTGAGAAACTCAACCGATCTCAATGAAACTTTGTTTGTGTGCATGGTTGTATGCAGCTAGAAAGATAGGATAGTTTTGGACCCGATAGGTGGCGCTGTTGTCGATTTTTTTGAGAAACTGAACCGATCTCAATGAAACTTTGCTTGTGTGCATGGTTGTATGCAGCTAGAAAGATAGGATAGTTTTGGACCCAATAGGTGGCGCTGTTGTCGATTTTTTTGAGAAACTCAACCGATCTCAATGAAACTTTGTTTGTGTGCATGGTTGTATGCAGCTAGAAAGATAGGGTAGTTTTGGACCCGATAGGAGGCGCTGTTGTCGATTTTTTTGAGAAACTCAACCGATCTCAATGAAACTTTGTTTGTGTGCATGGTTGTATGCAGCTAGAAAGATAGGATAGTTTTGGACCCGATAGGTGGCGCTGTTGTCGATTTTTTTGAGAAACTCAACCGATCTCAATGAAACTTTGTTTGTGTGCATGGTTGTATGCAGCGAGAAAGATAGGATAGTTTTGAACCCGATAGGTGGCGCTGTTGTCGATTTTTTTGAGAAACTCAACCGATCTCAATGAAACTTTGTTTGTGTGCATGGTTGTATGCAGCTAGAAAGATAGGATAGTTTTGGGCCCGATAGGTGGCGCTGTTGTCGATTTTTTTTGAGAAACTCAACCGATCTCAATGAAACTTTGTTTGTGTGAATGGTTGTATGCAGCTAGAAAGATAGGATAGTTTTGGACCCGATAGGTGGCGCTGTTGTCGATTTTTTTGAGAAACTGAACCGATCTCAATGAAACTATGTTTGTGTGCATGGTTGTATGCAGCTAGAAAGATAGGATAGTTTTGGACCCGATAGGTGGCGCTGTTGTCGATTTTTTTGAGAAACTCAACCGATCTCAATGAAACTTTGTTTGTGTGCATGGTTGTATGCAGCTAGAAAGATAGGATAGTTTTGGGCCCGATAGGTGGCGCTGTTGTCGATTTTTTTTGAGAAACTCAACCGATCTCAATGAAACTTTGTTTGTGTGCATGGTTGTATGCAGCTAGAAAGATAGGATAGTTTTGGACCCGATAGGTGGCGCTGTTGTCGATTTTTTTGAGAAACTGAACCGATCTCAATGAAACTTTGTTTGTGTGCATGGTTGTATGCAGCTAGAAAGATAGGATAGTTTTGGACCCAATAGGTGGCGCTGTTGTCGATTTTTTTGAGAAACTCAACCGATCTCAATGAAACTTTGTTTGTGTGCATGGTTGTATGCAGCTAGATAGATAGGATAGTTTTGGACCCGATAGATGGCGCTGTTGTCCATATTTTTGAGAAACTCAACCGATCCAAATGAAACTTTGTTTGTGTGCATGGTTGTATGCAGCTAGAAAGATAGGGTAGTTTTGGACCCGATAGGTGGCGCTGTTGTCGATTTTTTTAAGAAACTCAACCGATCTCAATGAAACTTTGTTTGTGTGCATGGTTGTATGCAGCTAGAAAGATAGGATAGTTTTGGACCCGATAGGTGGCGCTGTTGTCGATTTTTTTGAGAAACTGAACCGATCTCAATGAAACTTTGTTTGTGTGCATGGTTGTATGCAGCTAGAAAGATAGGATAGTTTTGGACCCAATAGGTGGCGCTGTTGTCGATTTTTTTGAGAAACTCAACCGATCTCAATGAAACTTTGTTTGTGTGCATGGTTGTATGCAGCTAGAAAGATAGGATAGTTTTGGACCCGATAGGTGGCGCTGTTGTCGATTTTTTTGAGAAACTTAACCGATCTCAATGAAACTTTGTTTGTGTGCATGGTTGTATGCAGCTAGATAGATAGGATAGTTTTGGACCCGATAGGTGGCGCTGTTGTCGATTTTTTTGAGAAACTCAACCGATCTCAATGAAACTTTGTTTGTGTGCATGGTTGTATGCAGCTAGAAAGATAGGATAGTTTTGGGCCCGATAGGTGGCGCTGTTGTCGATTTTTTTGAGAAACTCAACCGATCTCAATGAAACTTTGTTTGTGTGCATGGTTGTATGCAGCTAGAAAGATAGGATAGTTTTGGACCCGATAGGTGGCGCTGTTGTCGATTTTTTTGAGAAACTCAACCGATCTCAATGAAACTTTGTTTGTTTGCATGGTTGTATGCAGCTAGAAAGATAGGATAGTTTTGGATCCGATGGGTGGCGCTGTTGTCGAATTTTTTGAGAAACTCAACCGATCTCAATGAAACTTTGTTTGTGTACATGGTTGTATGCAGCTAGAAAGATAGGATAGTTTTGGACCCGATAGGTGGCGCTGTTGTCGATTTTTTTGAGAAACTCAACCGATCTCAATGAAACTTTGTTTGTGTGCATGTTTGTATGCAGCTAGAAAGATAGGATAGTTTTGGACCCGATAGGTGGCGCTGTTGTCGATTTTTTTGAGAAACTCAACCGATCTCAATGAATCTTTGTTTGTGTGCATGGTTGTATGCAGCTAGAAAGATAGGATAGTTTTGGACCCGATAGGTGGCGCTGTTGTCGATTTTTTGAGAAACTCAACCGATCTCAATGAAACTTTGTTTGTGTGCATGGTTGGATGCAGCTAGAATGATAGGATAGTTTTGGACCCGATAGGTGGCGCTGTTGTCGATTTTTTTGAGAAACTCAACCGATCTCAATGAAACTTTGTTTGTGTGCATGGTGTATGCAGCTAGAAAGATAGGATAGTTTTGGACCCGATAGGTGGCGCTGTTGTCGATTTTTTTGAGAAAATCAACCGATCTCAATGAAACTTTGTTTGTGTGCATGGTTTTATGCAGCTAGAAAGATAGGATAGTTTTGGACCCGATAGGTGGCGCTGTTGTCGATTTTTTTGAGAAACTCAACCGATCTCAATGAAACTTTGTTTGTGTGCATGGTGTATGCAGCTAGAAAGATAGGATAGTTTTGGACCCGATAGGTGGCGCTGTTGTCGATTTTTTTGAGAAACTCAACCGATCTCAATGAAACTTTGTTTGTGTGCATGGTTGTATGCAGCTAGAAAGATAGGATAGTTTTGGGCCCGATAGGTGGCGCTGTTGTCGATTTTTTTTGAGAAACTCAACCGATCTCAATGAA
>CASBPI010000022.1:0-33273 GCA_949126925.1 Cheilosia vernalis | reverse complement strand
AAAAACAATGAATATGCTGATGGAAAAAAATTTATTGCTCAAAGATGGTAACACCTACAGCAACATGTTGTACATCCCTGGAAAGAGGAGAAACAGACCTTTAATATGAGGGGTAAAAGATAATAGTGGCTCTAAAACTGTGCCAGTGAGGCCAACTTGAAGAACCAAATGTCACAAAATTAAAAAAAAACAATGAATATGCTGATGGAAAAAAATTTATTGCTCAAAGATGGTAACACCTACAGCAACATGTTGTACATCCCTGGAAAGAGGAGAAACAGACCTTTAATATGAGGGGTAAAAGATAATAGTGGCTCTAAAACTGTGCCAGTGAGGCCAACTTGAAGAACCAAATGTCACAAAATTAAAAAAAAACAATGAATATGCTGATGGAAAAAAATGTATTGCTCAAAGATGGTAACACCTACAGCAACATGTTGTACATCCCTGGAAAGAGGAGAAACAGACCTTTGATATGAGGGGTAAAAGATAATAGTGGCTCTGAGACTGTGCCAGTGAGGCCAACTTGAAGAACCAAATGTCACAAAATTAAAAAAAAACAATGAATATGCTGATGGAAAAAAATTTATTGCTCAAAGATGGTAACACCTACAGCAACATGTTGTACATCCCTGGAAAGAGGAGAAACAGACCTTTAATATGAGGGGTAAAAGATAATAGTGGCTCTAAAACTGTGCCAGTGAGGCCAACTTGAAGAACCAAATGTCACAAAATTAAAAAAAAAAAAATGAATATGCTGATGGAAAAAAATTTATTGCTCAAAGATGGTAACACCTACAGCAACATGTTGTACATATCTGGAAAGAGGAGAAACAGACCTTTAATATGAGGGGTAAAAGATAATAGTGGCTCTAAAACTGTGCCAGTGAGGCCAACTTGAAGAACCAAATGTCACAAAATTAAAAAAAAACAATGAATATGCTGATGGAAAAAAATTTATTGCTCAAAGATGGTAACACCTACAGCAACATGTTGTACATCCCTGGAAAGAGGAGAAACAGACCTTTAATATGAGGGGTAAAAGATAATAGTGGCTCTAAAACTGTGCCAGTGAGGCCAACTTGAAGAACCAAATGTCACAAAATTAAAAAAAAACAATGAATATGCTGATGGAAAAAAATTTATTGCTCAAAGATGGTAACACCTACAGCAACATGTTGTACATCCCTGGAAAGAGGAGAAACAGACCTTTAATATGAGGGGTAAAAGATAATAGTGGCTCTGAAACTGTGCCAGTGAGGCCAACTTGAAGAACCAAATGTCACAAAATTAAAAAAAAACAATGAATATGCTGATGGAAAAAAATTTATTGCTCAAAGATGGTAACACCTACAGCAACATGTTGTACATCCCTGGAAAGAGGAGAAACAGACCTTTAATATGAGGGGTAAAAGATAATAGTGGCTCTAAAACTGTGCCAGTGAGGCCAACTTGAAGAACCAAATGTCACAAAATTAAAAAAAAACAATGAATATGCTGATGGAAAAAAATTTATTGCTCAAAGATGGTAACACCTACAGCAACATGTTGTACATCCCTGGAAAGAGGAGAAACAGACCTTTGATATGAGGGGTAAAAGATAATAGTGGCTCTAAAACTGTGCCAGTGAGGCCAACTTGAAGAACCAAATGTCACAAAATTAAAAAAAAACAATGAATATGCTGATGGAAAAAAATTTATTGCTCAAAGATGGTAACACCTACAGCAACATGTTGTACATCCCTGGAAAGAGGAGAAACAGACCTTTAATATGAGGGGTAAAAGATAATAGTGGCTCTAAAACTGTGCCAGTGAGGCCAACTTGAAGAACCAAATGTCACAAAATTAAAAAAAAACAATGAATATGCTGATGGAAAAAAATTTATTGCTCAAAGATGGTAACACCTACAGCAACATGTTGTACATCCCTGGAAAGAGGAGAAACAGACCTTTAATATGAGGGGTAAAAGATAATAGTGGCTCTAAAACTGTGCCAGTGAGGCCAACTTGAAGAACCAAATGTCACAAAATTAAAAAAAAACAATGAATATGCTGATGGAAAAAAATGTATTGCTCAAAGATGGTAACACCTACAGCAACATGTTGTACATCCCTGGAAAGAGGAGAAACAGACCTTTGATATGAGGGGTAAAAGATAATAGTGGCTCTGAGACTGTGCCAGTGAGGCCAACTTGAAGAACCAAATGTCACAAAATTAAAAAAAAACAATGAATATGCTGATGGAAAAAAATTTATTGCTCAAAGATGGTAACACCTACAGCAACATGTTGTACATCCCTGGAAAGAGGAGAAACAGACCTTTAATATGAGGGGTAAAAGATAATAGTGGCTCTAAAACTGTGCCAGTGAGGCCAACTTGAAGAACCAAATGTCACAAAATTAAAAAAAAAAAAATGAATATGCTGATGGAAAAAAATTTATTGCTCAAAGATGGTAACACCTACAGCAACATGTTGTACACATCTGGAAAGAGGAGAAACAGACCTTTAATATGAGGGGTAAAAGATAATAGTGGCTCTAAAACTGTGCCAGTGAGGCCAACTTGAAGAACCAAATGTCACAAAATTAAAAAAAAACAATGAATATGCTGATGGAAAAAAATTTATTGCTCAAAGATGGTAACACCTACAGCAACATGTTGTACATCCCTGGAAAGAGGAGAAACAGACCTTTAATATGAGGGGTAAAAGATAATAGTGGCTCTAAAACTGTGCCAGTGAGGCCAACTTGAAGAACCAAATGTCACAAAATTAAAAAAAAACAATGAATATGCTGATGGAAAAAAATTTATTGCTCAAAGATGGTAACACCTACAGCAACATGTTGTACATCCCTGGAAAGAGGAGAAACAGACCTTTAATATGAGGGGTAAAAGATAATAGTGGCTCTGAAACTGTGCCAGTGAGGCCAACTTGAAGAACCAAATGTCACAAAATTAAAAAAAAACAATGAATATGCTGATGGAAAAAAATTTATTGCTCAAAGATGGTAACACCTACAGCAACATGTTGTACATCCCTGGAAAGAGGAGAAACAGACCTTTAATATGAGGGGTAAAAGATAATAGTGGCTCTAAAACTGTGCCAGTGAGGCCAACTTGAAGAACCAAATGTCACAAAATTAAAAAAAAACAATGAATATGCTGATGGAAAAAAATTTATTGCTCAAAGATGGTAACACCTACAGCAACATGTTGTACATCCCTGGAAAGAGGAGAAACAGACCTTTGATATGAGGGGTAAAAGATAATAGTGGCTCTAAAACTGTGCCAGTGAGGCCAACTTGAAGAACCAAATGTCACAAAATTAAAAAAAAACAATGAATATGCTGATGGAAAAAAATTTATTGCTCAAAGATGGTAACACCTACAGCAACATGTTGTACATCCCTGGAAAGAGGAGAAACAGACCTTTAATATGAGGGGTAAAAGATAATAGTGGCTCTAAAACTGTGCCAGTGAGGCCAACTTGAAGAACCAAATGTCACAAAATTAAAAAAAAACAATGAATATGCTGATGGAAAAAAATTTATTGCTCAAAGATGGTAACACCTACAGCAACATGTTGTACATCCCTGGAAAGAGGAGAAACAGACCTTTAATATGAGGGGTAAAAGATAATAGTGGCTCTAAAACTGTGCCAGTGAGGCCAACTTGAAGAACCAAATGTCACAAAATTAAAAAAAAACAATGAATATGCTGATGGAAAAAAATGTATTGCTCAAAGATGGTAACACCTACAGCAACATGTTGTACATCCCTGGAAAGAGGAGAAACAGACCTTTGATATGAGGGGTAAAAGATAATAGTGGCTCTAAAACTGTGCCAGTGAGGCCAACTTGAAGAACCAAATGTCACAAAATTAAAAAAAAACAATGAATATGCTGATGGAAAAAAATTTATTGCTCAAAGATGGTAACACCTACAGCAACATGTTGTACATCCCTGGAAAGAGGAGAAACAGACCTTTAATATGAGGGGTAAAAGATAATAGTGGCTCTAAAACTGTGCCAGTGAGGCCAACTTGAAAAACCAAATGTCACAAAATTAAAAAAAAACAATGAATATGCTGATGGAAAAAAATTTATTGCTCAAAGATGGTAACACCTACAGCAACATGTTGTACATCCCTGGAAAGAGGAGAAACAGACCTTTAATATGAGGGGTAAAAGATAATAGTGGCTCTAAAACTGTGCCAGTGAGGCCAACTTGAAGAACCAAATGTCACAAAATTAAAAAAAAACAATGAATATGCTGATGGAAAAAAATTTATTGCTCAAAGATGGTAACACCTACAGCAACATGTTGTACATCCCTGGAAAGAGGAGAAACAGACCTTTAATATGAGGGGTAAAAGATAATAGTGGCTCTAAAACTGTGCCAGTGAGGCCAACTTGAAGAACCAAATGTCACAAAATTAAAAAAAAACAATGAATATGCTGATGGAAAAAAAATTATTGCTCAAAGATGGTAACACCTACAGCAACATGTTGTACATCCCTGGAAAGAGGAGAAACAGACCTTTAATATGAGGGGTAAAAGATAATAGTGGCTCTAAAACTGTGCCAGTGAGGCCAACTTGAAGAACCAAATGTCACAAAATTAAAAAAAAAACAATGAATATGCTGATGGAAAAAAATTTATTGCTCAAAGATGGTAACACCTACAGCAACATGTTGTACATCCCTGGAAAGAGGAGAAACAGACCTTTAATATGAGGGGTAAAAGATAATAGTGGCTCTAAAACTGTGCCAGTGAGGCCAACTTGAAGAACCAAATGTCACAAAATTAAAAAAAAACAATGAATATGCTGATGGAAAAAAATTTATTGCTCAAAGATGGTAACACCTACAGCAACATGTTGTACATCCCTGGAAAGAGGAGAAACAGACCTTTGATATGAGGAGTAAAAGATAATAGTGGCTCTAAAACTGTGCCAGTGAGGCCAACTTGAAGAACCAAATGTCACAAAATTAAAAAAAAACAATGAATATGCTGATGGAAAAAAAATTATTGCTCAAAGATGGTAACACCTACAGCAACATGTTGTACATCCCTAGAAAGAGGAGAAACAGACCTTTAATATGAGGGGTAAAAGATAATAGTGGCTCTAAAACTGTGCCAGTGAGGCCAACTTGAAGAACCAAATGTCACAAAATTAAAAAAAAACAATGAATATGCTGATGGAAAAAAATTTATTGCTCAAAGATGGTAACACCTACAGCAACATGTTGTACATCTCTGGAAAGAGGAGAAACAGACCTTTGATATGAGGGGTAAAAGATAATAGTGGCTCTAAAACTGTGCCAGTGAGGCCAACTTGAAGAACCAAATGTCACAAAATTAAAAAAAAACAATGAATATGCTGATGGAAAAAAATTTATTGCTCAAAGATGGTAACACCTACAGCAACATGTTGTACATCCCTGGAAAGAGGAGAAACAGACCTTTAATATGAGGGGTAAAAGATAATAGTGGCTCTAAAACTGTGCCAGTGAGGCCAACTTGAAGAACCAAATGTCACAAAATTAAAAAAAAAACAATGAATATGCTGATGGAAAAAAATTTATTGCTCAAAGATGGTAACACCTACAGCAACATGTTGTACATCCCTGGAAAGAGGAGAAACAGACCTTTGATATGAGGGGTAAAAGATAATAGTGGCTCTAAAACTGTGCCAGTGAGGCCAACTTGAAGAACCAAATGTCACAAAATTAATAAAAAACAATGAATATGCTGATGGAAAAAAATTTATTGCTCAAAGATGGTAACACCTACAGCAACATGTTGTACATCCCTGGAAAGAGGAGAAACAGACCTTTAATATGAGGGGTAAAAGATAATAGTGGCTCTAAAACTGTGCCAGTGAGGCCAACTTGAAGAACCAAATGTCACAAAATTAAAAAAAAACAATGAATATGCTGATGGAAAAAAATTTATTGCTCAAAGATGGTAACACCTACAGCAACATGTTGTACATCCCTGGAAAGAGGAGAAACAGACCTTTAATATGAGGGGTAAAAGATAATAGTGGCTCTAAAACTGTGCCAGTGAGGCCAACTTGAAGAACCAAATGTCACAAAATTAAAAAAAAACAATGAATATGCTGATGG
Source organism: Cheilosia vernalis (assembly GCA_949126925.1). Classification (NCBI taxonomy): domain Eukaryota; kingdom Metazoa; phylum Arthropoda; class Insecta; order Diptera; family Syrphidae; genus Cheilosia; species Cheilosia vernalis. The sequence goes on along the minus strand of CASBPI010000022.1, from coordinate 27,141 downwards.
AAAAAAATTTATTGCTCAAAGATGGTAACACCTACAGCAACATGTTGTACATCCCTGGAAAGAGGAGAAACAGACCTTTAATATGAGGGGTAAAAGATAATAGTGGCTCTAAAACTGTGCCAGTGAGGCCAACTTGAAGAACCAAATGTCACAAAATTAAAAAAAAAAGACAATGAATATGCTGATGGAAAAAAATTTATTTCTCAAAGATGGTAACACCTACAGCAACATGTTGTACATCCCTGGAAAGAGGAGAAACAGACCTTTAATATGAGGGGTAAAAGATAATAGTGGCTCTAAAACTGTGCCAGTGAGGCCAACTTGAAGAACCAAATGTCACAAAATTAAAAAAAAACAATGAATATGCTGATGGAAAAAAAATTATTGCTCAAAGATGGTAACACCTACAGCAACATCTTGTACATCTCTGGAAAGAGGAGAAACAGACCTTTGATATGAGGGGTAAAAGATAATAGTGGCTCTAAAACTGTGCCAGTGAGGCCAACTTGAAGAACCAAATGTCACAAAATTAAAAAAAAACAATGAATATGCTGATGGAAAAAAATTTATTGCTCAAAGATGGTAACACCTACAGCAACATGTTGTACATCCCTGGAAAGAGGAGAAACAGACCTTTAATATGAGGGGTAAAAGATAATAGTGGCTCTAAAACTGTGCCAGTGAGGCCAACTTGAAGAACCAAATGTCACAAAATTAAAAAAAAACAATGAATATGCTGATGGAAAAAAATTTATTGCTCAAAGATGGTAACACCTACAGCAACATGTTGTACATCCCTGGAAAGAGGAGAAACAGACCTTTAATATGAGGGGTAAAAGATAATAGTGGCTCTAAAACTGTGCCAGTGAGGCCAACTTGAAGAACCAAATGTCACAAAATTAAAAAAAAACAATGAATATGCTGATGGAAAAAAAATTATTGCTCAAAGATGGTAACACCTACAGCAACATGTTGTACATCCCTAGAAAGAGGAGAAACAGACCTTTAATATGAGGGGTAAAAGATAATAGTGGCTCTAAAACTGTGCCAGTGAGGCCAACTTGAAGAACCAAATGTCACAAAATTAAAAAAAAACAATGAATATGCTGATGGAAAAAAATTTATTGCTCAAAGATGGTAACACCTACAGCAACATGTTGTACATCCCTGGAAAGAGGAGAAACAGACCTTTAATATGAGGGGTAAAAGATAATAGTGGCTCTAAAACTGTGCCAGTGAGGCCAACTTGAAGAACCAAATGTCACAAAATTAAAAAAAAACAATGAATATGCTGATGGAAAAAAATTTATTGCTCAAAGATGGTAACACCTACAGCAACATGTTGTACATCCCTGGAAAGAGGAGAAACAGACCTTTAATATGAGGGGTAAAAGATAATAGTGGCTCTAAAACTGTGCCAGTGAGGCCAACTTGAAGAACCAAATGTCACAAAATTAAAAAAAAAACAATGAATATGCTGATGGAAAAAAATTTATTGCTCAAAGATGGTAACACCTACAGCAACATGTTGTACATCCCTGGAAAGAGGAGAAACAGACCTTTAATATGAGGGGTAAAAGATAATAGTGGCTCTAAAACTGTGCCAGTGAGGCCAACTTGAAGAACCAAATGTCACAAAATTAAAAAAAAACAATGAATATGCTGATGGAAAAAAATTTATTGCTCAAAGATGGTAACACCTACAGCAACATGTTGTACATCCCTGGAAAGAGGAGAAACAGACCTTTAATATGAGGGGTAAAAGATAATAGTGGCTCTAAAACTGTGCCAGTGAGGCCAACTTGAAGAACCAAATGTCACAAAATTAAAAAAAAACAATGAATATGCTGATGGAAAAAAATTTATTGCTCAAAGATGGTAACACCTACAGCAACATGTTGTACATCCCTGGAAAGAGGAGAAACAGACCTTTAATATGAGGGGTAAAAGATAATAGTGGCTCTAAAACTGTGCCAGTGAGGCCAACTTGAAGAACCAAATGTCACAAAATTAAAAAAAAACAATGAATATGCTGATGGAAAAAAATTTATTGCTCAAAGATGGTAACACCTACAGCAACATGTTGTACATCCCTGGAAAGAGGAGAAACAGACCTTTAATATGAGGGGTAAAAGATAATAGTGGCTCTAAAACTGTGCCAGTGAGGCCAACTTGAAGAACCAAATGTCACAAAATTAAAAAAAAACAATGAATATGCTGATGGAAAAAAATTTATTGCTCAAAGATAGTAACACCTACAGCAACATGTTGTACATCCCTGGAAAGAGGAGAAACAGACCTTTGATATGAGGGGTAAAAGATAATAGTGGCTCTAAAACTGTGCCAGTGAGGCCAACTTGAAGAACCAAATGTCACAAAATTAAAAAAAAACAATGAATATGCTGATGGAAAAAAATTTATTGCTCAAAGATGGTAACACCTACAGCAACATGTTGTACATCCCTGGAAAGAGGAGAAACAGACCTTTAATATGAGGGGTAAAAGATAATAGTGGCTCTAAAACTGTGCCAGTGAGGCCAACTTGAAGAACCAAATGTCACAAAATTTAAAAAAAACAATGAATATGCTGATGGAAAAAAATTTATTGCTCAAAGATGGTAACACCTACAGCAACATGTCGTACATCCCTGGAAAGAGAAGAAACAGACCTTTAATATGAGGGGTAAAAGATAATAGTGGCTCTAAAACTGTGCCAGTGAGGCCAACTTGAAAAACCAAATGTCACAAAATTAAAAAAAAACAATGAATATGCTGATGGAAAAAAATTTATTGCTCAAAGATGGTAACACCTACAGCAACATGTTGTACATCCCTGGAAAGAGGAGAAACAGACCTTTAATATGAGGGGTAAAAGATAATAGTGGCTCTAAAACTGTGCCAGTGAGGCCAACTTGAAGAACCAAATGTCACAAAATTAAAAAAAAACAATGAATATGCTGATGGAAAAAAATTTATTGCTCAAAGATGGTAACACCTACAGCAACATGTCGTACATCCCTGGAAAGAGGAGAAACAGACCTTTAATATGAGGGGTAAAAGATAATAGTGGCTCTAAAACTGTGCCAGTGAGGCCAACTTGAAGAACCAAATGTCACAAAATTAAAAAAAAACAGTGAATATGCTGATGGAAAAAAATTTATTGCTCAAAGATGGTAACACCTACAGCAACATGTCGTACATCCCTGGAAAGAGGAGAAACAGACCTTTAATATGAGGGGTAAAAGATAATAGTGGCTCTAAAACTGTGCCAGTGAGGCCAACTTGAAAAACCAAATGTCACAAAATTAAAAAAAAACAATGAATATGCTGATGGAAAAAAATTTATTGCTCAAAGATGGTAATACCTACAGCAACATGTTGTACATCCCTGGAAAGAGGAGAAACAGACCTTTAATATGAGGGGTAAAAGATAATAGTGGCTCTAAAACTGTGCCAGTGAGGCCAACTTGAAGAACCAAATGTCACAAAATTAAAAAAAAACAATGAATATGCTGATGGAAAAAAATTTATTGCTCAAAGATGGTAACACCTACAGCAACATGTTGTACATCCCTGGAAAGAGGAGAAACAGACCTTTAATATGAGGGGTAAAAGATAATAGTGGCTCTAAAACTGTGCCAGTGAGGCCAACTTGAAGAACCAAATGTCACAAAATTAAAAAAAAAAACAATGAATATGCTGATGGAAAAAAATTTATTTCTCAAAGATGGTAACACCTACAGCAACATGTTGTACATCCCTGGAAAGAGGAGAAACAGACCTTTAATATGAGGGGTAAAAGATAATAGTGGCTCTAAAACTGTGCCAGTGAGGCCAACTTGAAGAACCAAATGTCACAAAATTAAAAAAAAACAATGAATATGCTGATGGAAAAAAATTTATTGCTCAAAGATGGTAACACCTACAGCAACATGTTGTACATCTCTGGAAAGAGGAGAAACAGACCTTTGATATGAGGGGTAAAAGATAATAGTGGCTCTAAAACTGTGCCAGTGAGGCCAACTTGAAGAACCAAATGTCACAAAATTAAAAAAAAAACAATGAATATGCTGATGGAAAAAAATTTATTGCTCAAAGATGGTAACACCTACAGCAACATGTTGTACATCCCTGGAAAGAGGAGAAACAGACCTTTAATATGAGGGGTAAAAGATAATAGTGGCTCTAAAACTGTGCCAGTGAGGCCAACTTGAAGAACCAAATGTCACAAAATTAAAAAAAAACAATGAATATGCTGATGGAAAAAAATTTATTGCTCAAAGATGGTAACACCTACAGCAACATGTTGTACATCCCTAGAAAGAGGAGAAACAGACCTTTAATATGAGGGGTAAAAGATAATAGTGGCTCTAAAACTGTGCCAGTGAGGCCAACTTGAAGAACCAAATGTCACAAAATTAAAAAAAAACAATGAATATGCTGATGGAAAAAAATTTATTGCTCAAAGATGGTAACACCTACAGCAACATGTTGTACATCCCTGGAAAGAGGAGAAACAGACCTTTAATATGAGGGGTAAAAGATAATAGTGGCTCTAAAACTGTGCCAGTGAGGCCAACTTGAAGAACCAAATGTCACAAAATTAAAAAAAAACAATGAATATGCTGATGGAAAAAAATTTATTGCTCAAAGATGGTAACACCTACAGCAACATGTTGTACATCCCTGGAAAGAGGAGAAACAGGCCTTTAATATGAGGGTTAAAAGATAATAGTGGCTCTAAAACTGTGCCAGTGAGGCCAACTTGAAGAACCAAATGTCACAAAATTAAAAAAAAACAATGAATATGCTGATGGAAAAAAATTTATTGCTCAAAGATGGTAACACCTACAGCAACATGTCATACATCCCTGAAAAGAGGAGAAACAGACCTTTAATATGAGGGATAAAAGATAATAGTGGCTCTAAAACTGTGCCAGTGAGGCCAACTTGAAAAACCAAATGTCACAAAATTAAAAAAAAACAATGAATATGCTGATGGAAAAAAATTTATTGCTCAAAGATGGTAACACCTACAGCAACATGTTGTACATCCCTGGAAAGAGGAGAAACAGACCTTTAATATGAGGGGTAAAAGATAATAGTGGCTCTAAAACTGTGCCAGTGAGGCCAACTTGAAGAACCAAATGTCACAAAATTAAAAAAAAACAGTGAATATGCTGATGGAAAAAAATTTATTGCTCAAAGATGGTAACACCTACAGCAACATGTCGTACATCCCTGGAAAGAGGAGAAACAGACCTTTAATATGAGGGGTAAAAGATAATAGTGGCTCTAAAACTGTGCCAGTGAGGCCAACTTGAAAAACCAAATGTCACAAAATTAAAAAAAAACAATGAATATGCTGATGGAAAAAAATTTATTGCTCAAAGATGGTAACACCTACAGCAACATGTTGTACATCCCTGGAAAGAGGAGAAACAGACCTTTAATATGAGGGGTAAAAGATAATAGTGGCTCTAAAACTGTGCCAGTGAGGCCAACTTGAAGAACCAAATGTCACAAAATTAAAAAAAAACAATGAATATGCTGATGGAAAAAAATTTATTGCTCAAAGATGGTAACACCTACAGCAACATGTTGTACATCCCTGGAAAGAGGAGAAACAGACCTTTAATATGAGGGGTAAAAGATAATAGTGGCTCTAAAACTGTGCCAGTGAGGCCAACTTGAAGAACCAAATGTCACAAAATTAAAAAAAAAAACAATGAATATGCTGATGGAAAAAAATTTATTTCTCAAAGATGGTAACACCTACAGCAACATGTTGTACATCCCTGGAAAGAGGAGAAACAGACCTTTAATATGAGGGGTAAAAGATAATAGTGGCTCTAAAACTGTGCCAGTGAGGCCAACTTGAAGAACCAAATGTCACAAAATTAAAAAAAAACAATGAATATGCTGATGGAAAAAAATTTATTGCTCAAAGATGGTAACACCTACAGCAACATGTTGTACATCCCTGGAAAGAGGAGAAACAGACCTTTAATATGAGGGGTAAAAGATAATAGTGGCTCTAAAACTGTGCCAGTGAGGCCAACTTGAAGAACCAAATGTCACAAAATTAAAAAAAAACAATGAATATGCTGATGGAAAAAAATTTATTGCTCAAAGATGGTAACACCTACAGCAACATGTTGTACATCCCTGGAAAGAGGAGAAACAGACCTTTAATATGAGGGGTAAAAGATAATAGTGGCTCTAAAACTGTGCCAGTGAGGCCAACTTGAAGAACCAAATGTCACAAAATTAAAAAAAAACAATGAATATGCTGATGGAAAAAAAATTATTGCTCAAAGATGGTAACACCTACAGCAACATGTTGTAAATCCCTGGAAAGAGGAGAAACAGACCTTTAATATGAGGGGTAAAAGATAATAGTGGCTCTAAAACTGTGCCAGTGAGGCCAACTTGAAGAACCAAATGTCACAAAATTAAAAAAAAACAATGAATATGCTGATGGAAAAAAATTTATTGCTCAAAGATGGTAACACCTACAGCAACATGTTGTACATCCCTGGAAAGAGGAGAAACAGACCTTTAATATGAGGGGTAAAAGATAATAGTGGCTCTAAAACTGTGCCAGTGAGGCCAACTTGAAGAACCAAATGTCACAAAATTAAAAAAAAACAATGAATATGCTGATGGAAAAAAATTTATTGCTCAAAGATGGTAACACCTACAGCAACATGTTGTACATCCCTGGAAAGAGGAGAAACAGACCTTTAATATGAGGGGTAAAAGATAATAGTGGCTCTAAAACTGTGCCAGTGAGGCCAACTTGAAGAACCAAATGTCACAAAATTAAAAAAAAACAATGAATATGCTGATGGAAAAAAATTTATTGCTCAAAGATGGTAACACCTACAGCAACATGTTGTACATCCCTGGAAAGAGGAGAAACAGACCTTTAATATGAGGGGTAAAAGATAATAGTGGCTCTAAAACTGTGCCAGTGAGGCCAACTTGAAGAACCAAATGTCACAAAATTAAAAAAAAAACAATGAATATGCTGATGGAAAAAAATTTATTGCTCAAAGATGGTAACACCTACAGCAACATGTTGTACATCCCTGGAAAGAGGAGAAACAGACCTTTAATATGAGGGGTAAAAGATAATAGTGGCTCTAAAACTGTGCCAGTGAGGCCAACTTGAAGAACCAAATGTCACAAAATTAAAAAAAAACAATGAATATGCTGATGGAAAAAAATTTATTGCTCAAAGATGGTAACATCTACAGAAACATGTTGTACATCCCTGGAAAGAGGAGAAACAGACCTTTAATATGAGGGGTAAAAGATAATAGTGGCTCTAAAACTGTGCCAGTGAGGCCAACTTGAAGAACCAAATGCACAAAGTTAAAAAAAAACAATGAATATGCTGATGGAAAAAAATTGATTGCTCAAAGATGGTAACACCTACAGCAACATGTTGTACATCCCTGGAAAGAGGAGAAACAGACCTTTAATATGAGGGGTAAAAGATAATAGTGGCTCTAAAACTGTGCCAGTGAGGCCTACTTGAAGAACCAAATGTCACAAAATTAAAAAAAAACAATGAATATGCTGATGGAAAAAAATTTATTGCTCAAAGATGGTAACACCTACAGCAACATGTTGTACATCCCTGGAAAGAGGAGAAACAGACCTTTAATATGAGGGGTAAAAGATAATAGTGGCTCTAAAACTGTGCCAGTGAGGCCAACTTGAAGAACCAAATGTCACAAAATTAAAAAAAAACAATGAATATGCTGATGGAAAAAAATTTATTGCTCAAAGATGGTAACACCTACAGCAACATGTCGTACATCCCTGGAAAGAGGAGAAACAGACCTTTAATATGAGGGGTAAAAGATAATAGTGGCTCTAAAACTGTGCCAGTGAGGCCAACTTGAAGAACCAAATGTCACAAAATTAAAAAAAAAACAATGAATATGCTGATGGAAAAAAATTTATTGCTCAAAGATGGTAACACCTACAGCAACATGTTGTACATCCCTGAAAAGAGGAGAAACAGACCTTTAATATGAGGGGTAAAAGATAATAGTGGCTCTAAAACTGTGCCAGTGAGGCCAACTTGAAGAACCAAATGTCACAAAATTAAAAAAAAAACAATGAATATGCTGATGGAAAAAAATTTATTGCTCAAAGATGGTAACACCTACAGCAACATGTTGTACATCCCTGGAAAGAGGAGAAACAGACCTTTGATATGAGGGGTAAAAGATAATAGTGGCTCTAAAACTGTGCCAGTGAGGCCAACTTGAAGAACCAAATGTCACAAAATTAAAAAAAAACAATGAATATGCTGATGGAAAAAAATTTATTGCTCAAAGATGGTAACACCTACAGCAACATGTTGTACATCCCTGGAAAGAGGAGAAACAGACCTTTAATATGAGGGGTAAAAGATAATAGTGGCTCTAAAACTGTGCCAGTGAGGCCAACTTGAAGAACCAAATGTCACAAAATTAAAAAAAAAACAATGAATATGCTGATGGAAAAAAATTTATTGCTCAAAGATGGTAACACCTACAGCAACATGTTGTACATCCCTGGAAAGAGGAGAAACAGACCTTTAATATGAGGGGTAAAAGATAATAGTGGCTCTAAAACTGTGCCAGTGAGGCCAACTTGAAGAACCAAATGTCACAAAATTAAAAAAAAACAATGAATATGCTGATGGAAAAAAATTTATTGCTCAAAGATGGTAACATCTACAGAAACATGTTGTACATCCCTGGAAAGAGGAGAAACAGACCTTTAATATGAGGGGTAAAAGATAATAGTGGCTCTAAAACTGTGCCAGTGAGGCCAACTTGAAGAACCAAATGTCACAAAGTTAAAAAAAAACAATGAATATGCTGATGGAAAAAAATTGATTGCTCAAAGATGGTAACACCTACAGCAACATGTTGTACATCCCTGGAAAGAGGAGAAACAGACCTTTAATATGAGGGGTAAAAGATAATAGTGGCTCTAAAACTGTGCCAGTGAGGCCTACTTGAAGAACCAAATGTCACAAAATTAAAAAAAAACAATGAATATGCTGATGGAAAAAAATTTATTGCTCAAAGATGGTAACACCTACAGCAACATGTTGTACATCCCTGGAAAGAGGAGAAACAGACCTTTAATATGAGGGGTAAAAGATAATAGTGGCTCTAAAACTGTGCCAGTGAGGCCAACTTGAAGAACCAAATGTCACAAAATTAAAAAAAAACAATGAATATGCTGATGGAAAAAAATTTATTGCTCAAAGATGGTAACACCTACAGCAACATGTCGTACATCCCTGGAAAGAGGAGAAACAGACCTTTAATATGAGGGGTAAAAGATAATAGTGGCTCTAAAACTGTGCCAGTGAGGCCAACTTGAAGAACCAAATGTCACAAAATTAAAAAAAAAACAATGAATATGCTGATGGAAAAAAATTTATTGCTCAAAGATGGTAACACCTACAGCAACATGTTGTACATCCCTGAAAAGAGGAGAAACAGACCTTTAATATGAGGGGTAAAAGATAATAGTGGCTCTAAAACTGTGCCAGTGAGGCCAACTTGAAGAACCAAATGTCACAAAATTAAAAAAAAAACAATGAATATGCTGATGGAAAAAAATTTATTGCTCAAAGATGGTAACACCTACAGCAACATGTTGTACATCCCTGGAAAGAGGAGAAACAGACCTTTGATATGAGGGGTAAAAGATAATAGTGGCTCTAAAACTGTGCCAGTGAGGCCAACTTGAAGAACCAAATGTCACAAAATTAAAAAAAAACAATGAATATGCTGATGGAAAAAAATTTATTGCTCAAAGATGGTAACACCTACAGCAACATGTTGTACATCCCTGGAAAGAGGAGAAACAGACCTTTAATATGAGGGGTAAAAGATAATAGTGGCTCTAAAACTGTGCCAGTGAGGCCAACTTGAAGAACCAAATGTCACAAAATTAAAAAAAAACAATGAATATGCTGATGGAAAAAAATTTATTGCTCAAAGATGGTAACACCTACAGCAACATGTTGTACATCCCTGGAAAGAGGAGAAACAGACCTTTGATATGAGGGGTAAAAGATAATAGTGGCTCTAAAACTGTGCCAGTGAGGCCAACTTGAAGAACCAAATGTCACAAAATTAAAAAAAAACAATGAATATGCTGATGGAAAAAAATTTATTGCTCAAAGATGGTAACACCTACAGCAACATGTTGTACATCCCTGGAAAGAGGAGAAACAGACCTTTAATATGAGGGGTAAAAGATAATAGTGGCTCTAAAACTGTGCCAGTGAGGCCAACTTGAAGAACCAAATGTCACAAAATTAAAAAAAAAACAATGAATATGCTGATGGAAAAAAATTTATTGCTCAAAGATGGTAACACCTACAGCAACATGTTGTACATCCCTGGAAAGAGGAGAAACAGACCTTTAATATGAGGGGTAAAAGATAATAGTGGCTCTAAAACTGTGCCAGTGAGGCCAACTTGAAGAACCAAATGTCACAAAATTAAAAAAAAACAATGAATATGCTGATGGAAAAAAATTTATTGCTCAAAGATGGTAACATCTACAGAAACATGTTGTACATCCCTGGAAAGAGGAGAAACAGACCTTTAATATGAGGGGTAAAAGATAATAGTGGCTCTAAAACTGTGCCAGTGAGGCCAACTTGAAGAACCAAATGTCACAAAGTTAAAAAAAAACAATGAATATGCTGATGGAAAAAAATTGATTGCTCAAAGATGGTAACACCTACAGCAACATGTTGTACATCCCTGAAAAGAGGAGAAACAGACCTTTAATATGAGGGGTAAAAGATAATAGTGGCTCTAAAACTGTGCCAGTGAGGCCTACTTGAAGAACCAAATGTCACAAAATTAAAAAAAAACAATGAATATGCTGATGGAAAAAAATTTATTGCTCAAAGATGGTAACACCTACAGCAACATGTTGTACATCCCTGGAAAGAGGAGAAACAGACCTTTAATATGAGGGGTAAAAGATAATAGTGGCTCTAAAACTGTGCCAGTGAGGCCAACTTGAAGAACCAAATGTCACAAAATTAAAAAAAAACAATGAATATGCTGATGGAAAAAAATTTATTGCTCAAAGATGGTAACACCTACAGCAACATGTCGTACATCCCTGGAAAGAGGAGAAACAGACCTTTAATATGAGGGGTAAAAGATAATAGTGGCTCTAAAACTGTGCCAGTGAGGCCAACTTGAAGAACCAAATGTCACAAAATTAAAAAAAAAACAATGAATATGCTGATGGAAAAAAATTTATTGCTCAAAGATGGTAACACCTACAGCAACATGTTGTACATCCCTGAAAAGAGGAGAAACAGACCTTTAATATGAGGGGTAAAAGATAATAGTGGCTCTAAAACTGTGCCAGTGAGGCCAACTTGAAGAACCAAATGTCACAAAATTAAAAAAAAAACAATGAATATGCTGATGGAAAAAAATTTATTGCTCAAAGATGGTAACACCTACAGCAACATGTTGTACATCCCTGGAAAGAGGAGAAACAGACCTTTGATATGAGGGGTAAAAGATAATAGTGGCTCTAAAACTGTGCCAGTGAGGCCAACTTGAAGAACCAAATGTCACAAAATTAAAAAAAAACAATGAATATGCTGATGGAAAAAAATTTATTGCTCAAAGATGGTAACACCTACAGCAACATGTTGTACATCCCTGGAAAGAGGAGAAACAGACCTTTAATATGAGGGGTAAAAGATAATAGTGGCTCTAAAACTGTGCCAGTGAGGCCAACTTGAAGAACCAAATGTCACAAAATTAAAAAAAAACAATGAATATGCTGATGGAAAAAAATTTATTGCTCAAAGATGGTAACACCTACAGCAACATGTTGTACATCCCTGGAAAGAGGAGAAACAGACCTTTAATATGAGGGGTAAAAGATAATAGTGGCTCTAAAACTGTGCCAGTGAGGCCAACTTGAAGAACCAAATGTCACAAAATTAAAAAAAAACAATGAATATGCTGATGGAAAAAAATTTATTGCTCAAAGATGGTAACACCTACAGCAACATGTTGTACATCCCTGGAAAGAGGAGAAACAGACCTTTAATATGAGGGGTAAAAGATAATAGTGGCTCTAAAACTGTGCCAGTGAGGCCAACTTGAAGAACCAAATGTCACAAAATTAAAAAAAAACAATGAATATGCTGATGGAAAAAAATTTATTGCTCAAAGATGGTAACACCTACAGCAACATGTTGTACATCCCTGGAAAGAGGAGAAACAGACCTTTAATATGAGGGGTAAAAGATAATAGTGGCTCTAAAACTGTGCCAGTGAGGCCAACTTGAAGAACCAAATGTCACAAAATTAAAAAAAACAATGAATATGCTGATGGAAAAAAATTTATTGCTCAAAGATGGTAACACCTACAGCAACATGTTGTACATCCCTGGAAAGAGGAGAAACAGACCTTTAATATGAGGGGTAAAAGATAATAGTGGCTCTAAAACTGTGCCAGTGAGGCCAACTTGAAGAACCAAATGTCACAAAATTAAAAAAAAAACAATGAATATGCTGATGGAAAAAAATTTATTGCTCAAAGATGGTAACACCTACAGCAACATGTTGTACATCCCTGGAAAGAGGAGAAACAGACCTTTAATATGAGGGGTAAAAGATAATAGTGGCTCTAAAACTGTGCCAGTGAGGCCAACTTGAAGAACCAAATGTCACAAAATTAAAAAAAAACAATGAATATGCTGATGGAAAAAAATTTATTGCTCAAAGATGGTAACACCTACAGCAACATGTTGTACATCCCTGGAAAGAGGAGAAACAGACCTTTAATATGAGGGGTAAAAGATAATAGTGGCTCTAAAACTGTGCCAGTGAGGCCAACTTGAAGAACCAAATGTCACAAAATTAAAAAAAAACAATGAATATGCTGATGGAAAAAAATTTATTGCTCAAAGATGGTAACACCTACAGCAACATGTTGTACATCCCTGGAAAGAGGAGAAACAGACCTTTGATATGAGGGGTAAAAGATAATAGTGGCTCTAAAACTGTGCCAGTGAGGCCAACTTGAAGAACCAAATGTCACAAAATTAAAAAAAAACAATGAATATGCTGATGGAAAAAAATTTATTGCTCAAAGATGGTAACACCTACAGCAACATGTTGTACATCCCTGGAAAGAGGAGAAACAGACCTTTAATATGAGGGGTAAAAGATAATAGTGGCTCTAAAACTGTGCCAGTGAGGCCAACTTGAAGAACCAAATGTCACAAAATTAAAAAAAAACAATGAATATGCTGATGGAAAAAAATTTATTGCTCAAAGATGGTAACACCTACAGCAACATGTTGTACATCCCTGGAAAGAGGAGAAACAGACCTTTAATATGAGGGGTAAAAGATAATAGTGGCTCTAAAACTGTGCCAGTGAGGCCAACTTGAAGAACCAAATGTCACAAAATTAAAAAAAAACAATGAATATGCTGATGGAAAAAAAATTATTGCTCAAAGATGGTAACACCTACAGCAACATGTTGTGCATCCCTGGAAAGAGGAGAAACAGACCTTTAATATGAGGGGTAAAAGATAATAGTGGCTCTAAAACTGTGCCAGTGAGGCCAACTTGAAGAACCAAATGTCACAAAATTAAAAAAAAAACAATGAATATGCTGATGGAAAAAAATGTATTGCTCAAAGATGGTAACACCTACAGCAACATGTTGTACATCCCTGGAAAGAGGAGAAACAGACCTTTAATATGAGGGGTAAAAGATAATAGTGGCTCTAAAACTGTGCCAGTGAGGCCAACTTGAAGAACCAAATGTCACAAAATTAAAAAAAAAACAATGAATATGCTGATGGAAAAAAATGTATTTCTCAAAGATGGTAACACCTACAGCAACATGTTGTACATCCCTGGAAAGAGGAGAAACAGACCTTTAATATGAGGGGTAAAAGATAATAGTGGCTCTAAAACTGTGCCAGTGAGGCCAACTTGAAGAACCAAATGTCACAAAATTAAAAAAAAAACAATGAATATGCTGATGGAAAAAAATTTATTTCTCAAAGATGGTAACACCTACAGCAACATGTTGTACATCCCTGGAAAGAGGAGAAACAGACCTTTAATATGAGGGGTAAAAGATAATAGTGGCTCTAAAACTGTGCCAGTGAGGCCAACTTGAAGAACCAAATGTCACAAAATTAAAAAAAAACAATGAATATGCTGATGGAAAAAAAATTATTGCTCAAAGATGGTAACACCTACAGCAACATGTTGTACATCCCTGGAAAGAGGAGAAACAGACCTTTAATATGAGGGGTAAAAGATAATAGTGGCTCTAAAACTGTGCCAGTGAGGCCAACTTGAAGAACCAAATGTCACAAAATTAAAAAAAAACAATGAATATGCTGATGGAAAAAAATTTATTGCTCAAAGATGGTAACACCTACAGCAACATGTTGTACATCCCTGGAAAGAGGAGAAACAGACCTTTAATATGAGGGGTAAAAGATAATAGTGGCTCTAAAACTGTGCCAGTGAGGCCAACTTGAAGAACCAAATGTCACAAAATTAAAAAAAAACAATGAATATGCTGATGGAAAAAAATTTATTGCTCAAAGATGGTAACACCTACAGCAACATGTTGTACATCCCTGGAAAGAGGAGAAACAGACCTTTAATATGAGGGGTAAAAGATAATAGTGGCTCTAAAACTGTGCCAGTGAGGCCAACTTGAAGAACCAAATGTCACAAAATTAAAAAAAAACAATGAATATGCTGATGGAAAAAAATTTATTGCTCAAAGATGGTAACACCTACAGCAACATGTTGTACATCCCTGGAAAGAGGAGAAACAGACCTTTAATATGAGGGGTAAAAGATAATAGTGGCTCTAAAACTGTGCCAGTGAGGCCAACTTGAAGAACCAAATGTCACAAAATTAAAAAAAAACAATGACTATGCTGATGGAAAAAAATTTATTGCTCAAAGATGGTAACACCTACAGCAACATGTTGTACATCCCTGGAAAGAGGAGAAACAGACATTTAATATGAGGGGTAAAAGATAATAGTGGCTCTAAAACTGTGCCAGTGAGGCCAACTTGAAGAACCAAATGTCACAAAATTAAAAAAAAACAATGAATATGCTGATGGAAAAAAATTTATTGCTCAAAGATGGTAACACCTACAGCAACATGTTGTACATCCCTGGAAAGAGGAGAAACAGACCTTTAATATGAGGGGTAAAAGATAATAGTGGCTCTAAAACTGTGCCAGTGAGGCCAACTTGAAGAACCAAATGTCACAAAATTAAAAAAAAACAATGACTATGCTGATGGAAAAAAATTTATTGCTCAAAGATGGTAACACCTACAGCAACATGTTGTACATCCCTGGAAAGAGGAGAAACAGACCTTTAATATGAGGGGTAAAAGATAATAGTGGCTCTAAAACTGTGCCAGTGAGGCCAACTTGAAGAACCAAATGTCACAAAATTAAAAAAAAAACAATGAATATGCTGATGGAAAAAAATTTATTGCTCAAAGATGGTAACACCTACAGCAACATGTTGTACATCCCTGGAAAGAGGAGAAACAGACCTTTAATATGAGGGGTAAAAGATAATAGTGGCTCTAAAACTGTGCCAGTGAGGCCAACTTGAAGAACCAAATGTCACAAAATTAAAAAAAAACAATGAATATGCTGATGGAAAAAAATTTATTGCTCAAAGATGGTAACACCTACAGCAACATGTTGTACATCCCTGGAAAGAGGAGAAACAGACCTTTAATATGAGGGGTAAAAGATAATAGTGGCTCTAAAACTGTGCCAGTGAGGCCAACTTGAAGAACCAAATGTCACAAAATTAAAAAAAAACAATGAATATGCTGATGGAAAAAAAATTATTGCTCAAAGATGGTAACACCTACAGCAACATGTTGTACATCCCTGGAAAGAGGAGAAACAGACCTTTAATATGAGGGGTAAAAGATAATAGTGGCTCTAAAACTGTGCCAGTGAGGCCAACTTGAAGAACCAAATGTCACAAAATTAAAAAAAAACAATGAATATGCTGATGGAAAAAAATTTATTGCTCAAAGATGGTAACACCTACAGCAACATGTTGTACATCTCTGGAAAGAGGAGAAACAGACCTTTAATATGAGGGGTAAAAGATAATAGTGGCTCTAAAACTGTGCCAGTGAGGCCAACTTGAAGAACCAAATGTCACAAAATTAAAAAAAAAACAATGAATATGCTGATGGAAAAAAATTTATTGCTCAAAGATGGTAACACCTACAGCAACATGTTGTACATCCCTGGAAAGAGGAGAAACAGACCTTTAATATGAGGGGTAAAAGATAATAGTGGCTCTAAAACTGTGCCAGTGAGGCCAACTTGAAGAACCAAATGTCACAAAATTAAAAAAAAACAATGAATATGCTGATGGAAAAAAATTTATTGCTCAAAGATGGTAACACCTACAGCAACATGTTGTACATCCCTGGAAAGAGGAGAAACAGACCTTTAATATGAGGGGTAAAAGATAATAGTGGCTCTAAAACTGTGCCAGTGAGGCCAACTTGAAGAACCAAATGTCACAAAATTAAAAAAAAACAATGAATATGCTGATGGAAAAAAATTTATTGCTCAAAGATGGTAACACCTACAGCAACATGTTGTACATCCCTGGAAAGAGGAGAAACAGACCTTTAATATGAGGGGTAAAAGATAATAGTGGCTCTAAAACTGTGCCAGTGAGGCCAACTTGAAGAACCAAATGTCACAAAATTAAAAAAAAACAATGAATATGCTGATGGAAAAAAAATTATTGCTCAAAGATGGTAACACCTACAGCAACATGTTGTACATCCCTGGAAAGAGGAGAAACAGACCTTTAATATGAGGGGTAAAAGATAATAGTGGCTCTAAAACTGTGCCAGTGAGGCCAACTTGAAGAACCAAATGTCACAAAATTAAAAAAAAACAATGAATAGGGGAAAGTGGTCACCCTTCGTACGTGGGGCACATTCGTACAGTAAGTATATAAGAAAAACTAAGCTTCGCTAAAACACGTGTTTGCTCGTGTGCATAGACATACCAGGTAGCATTTCGCTCAACCAACTTCGGGACAGTCGGGCAAAAGGTATGATAGCTGACAAGCGTAACGTGTTTTCGAGCGCTGTGAGTAATTTTTTTACCGAAGTTCGCGATCGCATTGCGAGTAAGTTTTTTACGTTTCTTGCAAAATAGGGATGACGAATTTATGTTTACAATGTTTATTTTGTGTTTCAATTACTAATATTTCCCTACTAAATTTTAATTTATTAAAAAGTTGTAATTTTTATCTTGTGCATAGCCTGGGGTACATTCGGACATTAATACAGGGGGCACATTCGTATGCGTACGAATGCTCCCCTTCAAATTTTATTTACGAAAATTACAAGCAAAAGATCAATAATATCGATTTTAATGAAACAAAATTATATAGACGTCTTTAAAACTTGTTTTACGCATTCTATAAGGTTTATTAGAAATGGCAATGTCTTTATCTGTTGTAGCCTTTACAGTTATCTAGGCAATATAAAAAATATAAAAATAAAATTCGAAATGAATGAATAGGTACCTATCGTTTTTTTCTAAAATGCATAAAAAGATTAAGACCAGTTTAAAAAAAATTAAAACCCTTACCTGGTCAAATTAATAACACGTCTCTACAGCACGACTTCTTCGGCACTAATAGCAGTAGAAACGAAGAAAGAGGATTCGTTAGTCCATCACAGAGCTGTCATAGCTTCTTATCAGTTGTTATACCTAGAAACGACTCAGTTCTCACTTACTCTACAAGCCAGAACAACCTTACCCTAAGTAGAACTGCACAGCAAAGAGCTGTCATACGACTACGTAACGTAGTAGATAAAAGGCTCTTGTAAACAAGCATAGCATTATTAACGGGTAACAGCTAACAGGACATTGATCAACGATGTTCACACCCTACCCAAATTAGGTTTGTTAACAATCGCGCCTTAAAGAGCTATGGTATGGTAACTATGGACATCCAAGATATGGTTAAGTTTGCCAAGTTAGGGGTATAGGCAGTGTTGCCATAAAAATATTTGAATAAATCTGCAGTTATGACAAAAAATAAATCTGAAATGCAGACTTCTATGGAAACATATTACTTCACAAAATGTTTTTTTTTTTTTTTGTATTTAAATAACAATACAAAAAAAAAAGAGTTGAATAGGAAAATGACAGCATACAGCGAAAGCAAGTGTACAAAAAATATTGACATGTTTTTTTAAGGACCAAAGTACCTATGTTATTTTAAATGCAGACAAAATCAGAAGTGCAGATTTATGGAGAAATCTGATTGTTAAAAGTCTGCAGCTCGGTTGAAAATCTGCAAAACGCAGGCAAATCTGCACTTATAGCAACATTGGGTATAGGAAACAAATTTTCGGGTTTGGTACCCATATAGTATTCTCAGTGAATACGCAAAAGCATTGAATTTAAAGTATCCAGCGAAATGGGAATAAGATTTTAAGTGAACTTTAAGTCAATTTGAATATTATTTAGTTATTTTGATATTTAATAAGTTTTTTTTTGCTGTTTATAAAAATTAGCAAGTTAAATAAACTTTTTAAATACGCTGTATGAGTCTTCCCCATGTCGTACGAAAGTACCCCATCTGCTGTACGAAAGTACCCCACAGGTGGGGTGCATTCGTACAAAAATCTAATCCTAGAATATTTTCTATAACTCTGTAAATCTTTGACATAATGGTTTCATACTTTTTTGTTATAAGCTAGGATATATATAGAACATATAAATGCATTAACTACATACAAAGGTGAGTTAATTTTTAACTAAATAATAAAAATTCAAAAAGTGTACGAAGGGTGACCACTTTCCCCTATGCTGATGGAAAAAAATGTATTGCTCAAAGATGGTAACACCTACAGCAACATGTTGTACATCCCTGAAAAGAGGAGAAATAGACCTTTAATATGAGGGGTAAAAGATAATAGTGGCTCTAAAACTGTGCCAGTGAGGCCAACTTGAAGAACCAAATGTCACAAAATTAAAAAAAAACAATGAATATGCTGATGGAAAAAAATTTATTGCTCAAAGATGGTAACACCTACAGCAACATGTTGTACATCCCTGGAAAGAGGAGAAACAGACCTTTAATATGAGGGGTAAAAGATAATAGTGGCTCTAAAACTGTGCCAGTGGGGCCAACTTGAAGAACCAAATGTCACAAAATTAAAAAAAAACAATGAATATGCTGATGGAAAAAAATTTATTGCTCAAAGATGGTAACACCTACAGCAACATGTTGTACATCCCTGGAAAGAGGAGAAACAGACCTTTAATATGAGGGGTAAAAGATAATAGTGGCTCTAAAACTGTGCCAGTGAGGCCAACTTGAAGAACCAAATGTCACAAAATTAAAAAAAAACAATGAATATGCTGATGGAAAAAAATTTATTGCTCAAAGATGGTAACACCTACAGCAACATGTTGTACATCCCTGGAAAGAGGAGAAACAGACCTTTAATATGAGGGGTAAAAGATAATAGTGGCTCTAAAACTGTGCCAGTGAGGCCAACTTGAAGAACCAAATGTCACAAAATTAAAAAAAAAACAATGAATATGCTGATGGAAAAAAATTTATTGCTCAAAGATGGTAACACCTACAGCAACATGTTGTACATCCCTGGAAAGAGGAGAAACAGACCTTTAATATGAGGGGTAAAAGATAATAGTGGCTCTAAAACTGTGCCAGTGAGGCCAACTTGAAGAACCAAATGTCACAAAATTAAAAAAAAACAATGAATATGCTGATGGAAAAAAATTTATTGCTCAAAGATGGTAACACCTACAGCAACATGTTGTACATCCCTGGAAAGAGGAGAAACAGACCTTTAATATGAGGGGTAAAAGATAATAGTGGCTCTAAAACTGTGCCAGTGAGGCCAACTTGAAGAACCAAATGTCACAAAATTAAAAAAAAACAATGAATATGCTGATGGAAAAAAAATTATTGCTCAAAGATGGTAACACCTACAGCAACATGTTGTACATCCCTGGAAAGAGGAGAAACAGACCTTTAATATGAGGGGTAAAAGATAATAGTGGCTCTAAAACTGTGCCAGTGAGGCCAACTTGAAGAACCAAATGTCACAAAATTAAAAAAAAACAATGAATATGCTGATGGAAAAAAATTTATTGCTCAAAGATGGTAACACCTACAGCAACATGTTGTACATCTCTGGAAAGAGGAGAAACAGACCTTTAATATGAGGGGTAAAAGATAATAGTGGCTCTAAAACTGTGCCAGTGAGGCCAACTTGAAGAACCAAATGTCACAAAATTAAAAAAAAAAACAATGAATATGCTGATGGAAAAAAATTTATTGCTCAAAGATGGTAACACCTACAGCAACATGTTGTACATCCCTGGAAAGAGGAGAAACAGACCTTTAATATGAGGGGTAAAAGATAATAGTGGCTCTAAAACTGTGCCAGTGAGGCCAACTTGAAGAACCAAATGTCACAAAATTAAAAAAAAACAATGAATATGCTGATGGAAAAAAATTTATTGCTCAAAGATGGTAACACCTACAGCAACATGTTGTACATCCCTGGAAAGAGGAGAAACAGACCTTTAATATGAGGGGTAAAAGATAATAGTGGCTCTAAAACTGTGCCAGTGAGGCCAACTTGAAGAACCAAATGTCACAAAATTAAAAAAAAACAATGAATATGCTGATGGAAAAAAATTTATTGCTCAAAGATGGTAACACCTACAGCAACATGTTGTACATCCCTGGAAAGAGGAGAAACAGACCTTTAATATGAGGGGTAAAAGATAATAGTGGCTCTAAAACTGTGCCAGTGAGGCCAACTTGAAGAACCAAATGTCACAAAATTAAAAAAAAACAATGAATATGCTGATGGAAAAAAAATTATTGCTCAAAGATGGTAACACCTACAGCAACATGTTGTACATCCCTGGAAAGAGGAGAAACAGACCTTTAATATGAGGGGTAAAAGATAATAGTGGCTCTAAAACTGTGCCAGTGAGGCCAACTTGAAGAACCAAATGTCACAAAATTAAAAAAAAAACAATGAATATGCTGATGGAAAAAAATGTATTGCTCAAAGATGGTAACACCTACAGCAACATGTTGTACATCCCTGAAAAGAGGAGAAACAGACCTTTAATATGAGGGGTAAAAGATAATAGTGGCTCTAAAACTGTGCCAGTGAGGCCAACTTGAAGAACCAAATGTCACAAAATTAAAAAAAAACAATGAATATGCTGATGGAAAAAAATTTATTGCTCAAAGATGGTAACACCTACAGCAACATGTTGTACATCCCTGGAAAGAGGAGAAACAGACCTTTAATATGAGGGGTAAAAGATAATAGTGGCTCTAAAACTGTGCCAGTGAGGCCAACTTGAAGAACCAAATGTCACAAAATTAAAAAAAAACAATGAATATGCTGATGGAAAAAAATTTATTGCTCAAAGATGGTAACACCTACAGCAACATGTTGTACATCCCTGGAAAGAGGAGAAACAGACCTTTAATATGAGGGGTAAAAGATAATAGTGGCTCTAAAACTGTGCCAGTGAGGCCAACTTGAAGAACCAAATGTCACAAAATTAAAAAAAAACAATGAATATGCTGATGGAAAAAAATTTATTGCTCAAAGATGGTAACACCTACAGCAACATGTTGTACATCCCTGGAAAGAGGAGAAACAGACCTTTAATATGAGGGGTAAAAGATAATAGTGGCTCTAAAACTGTGCCAGTGAGGCCAACTTGAAGAACCAAATGTCACAAAATTAAAAAAAAACAATGAATATGCTGATGGAAAAAAATTTATTGCTCAAAGATGGTAACACCTACAGCAACATGTTGTACATCCCTGGAAAGAGGAGAAACAGACCTTTAATATGAGGGGTAAAAGATAATAGTGGCTCTAAAACTGTGCCAGTGAGGCCAACTTGAAGAACCAAATGTCACAAAATTAAAAAAAAAACAATGAATATGCTGATGGAAAAAAATTTATTGCTCAAAGATGGTAACACCTACAGCAACATGTTGTACATCCCTGGAAAGAGGAGAAACAGACCTTTAATATGAGGGGTAAAAGATAATAGTGGCTCTAAAACTGTGCCAGTGAGGCCAACTTGAAGAACCAAATGTCACAAAATTAAAAAAAAACAATGAATATGCTGATGGAAAAAAATTTATTGCTCAAAGATGGTAACACCTACAGCAACATATTGTACATCCCTGGAAAGAGGAGAAACAGACCTTTAATATGAGGGGTAAAAGATAATAGTGGCTCTAAAACTGTGCCAGTGAGGCCAACTTGAAGAACCAAATGTCACAAAATTAAAAAAAAACAATGAATATGCTGATGGAAAAAAATTTATTGCTCAAAGATGGTAACACCTACAGCAACATGTTGTACATCCCTGGAAAGAGGAGAAACAGACCTTTAATATGAGGGGTAAAAGATAATAGTGGCTCTAAAACTGTGCCAGTGAGGCCAACTTGAAGAACCAAATGTCACAAAATTAAAAAAAAACAATGAATATGCTGATGGAAAAAAAATTATTGCTCAAAGATGGTAACACCTACAGCAACATGTTGTACATCCCTGGAAAGAGGAGAAACAGACCTTTAATATGAGGGGTAAAAGATAATAGTGGCTCTAAAACTGTGCCAGTGAGGCCAACTTGAAGAACCAAATGTCACAAAATTAAAAAAAAACAATGAATATGCTGATGGAAAAAAATTTATTGCTCAAAGATGGTAACACCTACAGCAACATGTTGTACATCTCTGGAAAGAGGAGAAACAGACCTTTAATATGAGGGTAAAAGATAATAGTGGCTCTAAAACTGTGCCAGTGAGGCCAACTTGAAGAACCAAATGTCACAAAATTAAAAAAAAAAACAATGAATATGCTGATGGAAAAAAATTTATTGCTCAAAGATGGTAACACCTACAGCAACATGTTGTACATCCCTGGAAAGAGGAGAAACAGACCTTTAATATGAGGGGTAAAAGATAATAGTGGCTCTAAAACTGTGCCAGTGAGGCCAACTTGAAGAACCAAATGTCACAAAATTAAAAAAAAACAATGAATATGCTGATGGAAAAAAATTTATTGCTCAAAGATGGTAACACCTACAGCAACATGTTGTACATCCCTGGAAAGAGGAGAAACAGACCTTTAATATGAGGGGTAAAAGATAATAGTGGCTCTAAAACTGTGCCAGTGAGGCCAACTTGAAGAACCAAATGTCACAAAATTAAAAAAAAACAATGAATATGCTGATGGAAAAAAATTTATTGCTCAAAGATGGTAACACCTACAGCAACATGTTGTACATCCCTGGAAAGAGGAGAAACAGACCTTTAATATGAGGGGTAAAAGATAATAGTGGCTCTAAAACTGTGCCAGTGAGGCCAACTTGAAGAACCAAATGTCACAAAATTAAAAAAAAAACAATGAATATGCTGATGGAAAAAAAATTATTGCTCAAAGATGGTAACACCTACAGCAACATGTTGTACATCCCTGGAAAGAGGAGAAACAGACCTTTAATATGAGGGGTAAAAGATAATAGTGGCTCTAAAACTGTGCCAGTGAGGCCAACTTGAAGAACCAAATGTCACAAAATTAAAAAAAAAACAATGAATATGCTGATGGAAAAAAATGTATTGCTCAAAGATGGTAACACCTACAGCAACATGTTGTACATCCCTGAAAAGAGGAGAAACAGACCTTTAATATGAGGGGTAAAAGATAATAGTGGCTCTAAAACTGTGCCAGTGAGGCCAACTTGAAGAACCAAATGTCACAAAATTAAAAAAAAACAATGAATATGCTGATGGAAAAAAATTTATTGCTCAAAGATGGTAACACCTACAGCAACATGTTGTACATCCCTGGAAAGAGGAGAAACAGACCTTTAATATGAGGGGTAAAAGATAATAGTGGCTCTAAAACTGTGCCAGTGAGGCCAACTTGAAGAACCAAATGTCACAAAATTAAAAAAAAACAATGAATATGCTGATGGAAAAAAATTTATTGCTCAAAGATGGTAACACCTACAGCAACATGTTGTACATCCCTGGAAAGAGGAGAAACAGACCTTTAATATGAGGGGTAAAAGATAATAGTGGCTCTAAAACTGTGCCAGTGAGGCCAACTTGAAGAACCAAATGTCACAAAATTAAAAAAAAAACAATGAATATGCTGATGGAAAAAAATTTATTGCTCAAAGATGGTAACACCTACAGCAACATGTTGTACATCCCTGGAAAGAGGAGAAACAGACCTTTAATATGAGGGGTAAAAGATAATAGTGGCTCTAAAACTGTGCCAGTGAGGCCAACTTGAAGAACCAAATGTCACAAAATTAAAAAAAAACAATGAATATGCTGATGGAAAAAAATTTATTGCTCAAAGATGGTAACACCTACAGCAACATGTTGTACATCCCTGGAAAGAGGAGAAACAGACCTTTAATATGAGGGGTAAAAGATAATAGTGGCTCTAAAACTGTGCCAGTGAGGCCAACTTGAAGAACCAAATGTCACAAAATTAAAAAAAAAACAATGAATATGCTGATGGAAAAAAATTTATTGCTCAAAGATGGTAACACCTACAGCAACATGTTGTACATCCCTGGAAAGAGGAGAAACAGACCTTTAATATGAGGGGTAAAAGATAATAGTGGCTCTAAAACTGTGCCAGTGAGGCCAACTTGAAGAACCAAATGTCACAAAATTAAAAAAAAACAATGAATATGCTGATGGAAAAAAATTTATTGCTCAAAGATGGTAACACCTACAGCAACATGTTGTACATCCCTGGAAAGAGGAGAAACAGACCTTTAATATGAGGGGTAATAGTGGCTCTAAAACTGTGCCAGTGAGGCCAACTTGAAGAACCAAATGTCACAAAATTAAAAAAAAACAATGAATATGCTGATGGAAAAAAATTTATTGCTCAAAGATGGTAACACCTACAGCAACATGTTGTACATCCCTGGAAAGAGGAGAAACAGACCTTTAATATGAGGGGTAAAAGATAATAGTGGCTCTAAAACTGTGCCAGTGAGGCCAACTTGAAGAACCAAATGTCACAAAATTAAAAAAAAACAATGAATATGCTGATGGAAAAAAATTGATTGCTCAAAGATGGTAACACCTACAGCAACATGTTGTACATCCCTGGAAAGAGGAGAGACAGACCTTTAATATGAGGGGTAAAAGATAATAGTGGCTCTAAAACTGTGCCAGTGAGGCCAACTTGAAGAACCAAATGTCACAAAATTAAAAAAAAACAATGAATATGCTGATGGAAAAAAATTTATTGCTCAAAGATGGTAACACCTACAGCAACATGTTGTACATTCCTGGAAAGAGGAGAAACAGACCTTTAATATGAGGGGTAAAAGATAATAGTGGCTCTAAAACTGTGCCAGTGAGGCCAACTTGAAGAACCAAATGTCACAAAATTAAAAAAAAACAATGAATATGCTGATGGAAAAAAATTTATTGCTCAAAGATGGTAACACCTACAGCAACATGTCGTACATCCCTGGAAAGAGGAGAAACAGACCTTTAATATGAGGGGTAAAAGATAATAGTGGCTCTAAAACTGTGCCAGTGAGGCCAACTTGAAGAACCAAATGTCACAAAATTAAAAAAAAAACAATGAAAATGCTGATGGAAAAAAATTTATTGCTCAAAGATGGTAACACCTACAGCAACATGTTGTACATCCCTGGAAAGAGGAGAAACAGACCTAAAATATGAGGGGTAAAAGATAATAGTGGCTCTAAAACTGTGCCAGTGAGGCCAACTTGAAGAACCAAATGTCACAAAATTAAAAAAAACAATGAATATGCTGATGGAAAAAAATTTATTGCTCAAAGATGGTAACACCTACAGCAACATGTTGTACATCCCTGGAAAGAGGAGAAACAGACCTTTAATATGAGGGGTAAAAGATAATAGTGGCTCTAAAACTGTGCCAGTGAGGCCAACTTGAAGAACCAAATGTCACAAAATTAAAAAAAAACAATGAATATGCTGATGGAAAAAAATTTATTGCTCAAAGATGGTAACACCTACAGCAACATGTTGTACATCCCTGGAAAGAGGAGAAACAGACCTTTAATATGAGGGGTAAAAGATAATAGTGGCTCTAAAACTGTGCCAGTGAGGCCAACTTGAAGAACCAAATGTCACAAAATTAAAAAAAAACAATGAATATGCTGATGGAAAAAAATGTATTGCTCAAAGATGGTAACACCTACAGCAACATGTTGTACATCCCTGGAAAGAGGAGAAACAGACCTTTAATATGAGGGGTAAAAGATAATAGTGGCTCTAAAACTGTGCCAGTGAGGCCAACTTGAAGAACCAAATGTCACAAAATTAAAAAAAAACAATGAATATGCTGATGGAAAAAAATTTATTGCTCAAAGATGGTAACACCTACAGCAACATGTTGTACATCCCTGGAAAGAGGAGAAACAGACCTTTAATATGAGGGGTAAAAGATAATAGTGGCTCTAAAACTGTGCCAGTGAGGCCAACTTGAAGAACCAAATGTCACAAAATTAAAAAAAAACAATGAATATGCTGATGGAAAAAAATTTATTGCTCAAAGATGGTAACACCTACAGCAACATGTTGTACATCCCTGGAAAGAGGAGAAACAGACCTTTAATATGAGGGGTAAAAGATAATAGTGGCTCTAAAACTGTGCCAGTGAGGCTAACTTGAAGAACCAAATGTCACAAAATTAAAAAAAAAACAATGAATATGCTGATGGAAAAAAATTTATTGCTCAAAGATGGTAACACCTACAGCAACATGTTGTACATCCCTGGAAAGAGGAGAAACAGACCTTTAATATGAGGGGTAAAAGATAATAGTGGCTCTAAAACTGTGCCAGTGAGGCCAACTTGAAGAACCAAATGTCACAAAATTAAAAAAAAAACAATGAATATGCTGATGGAAAAAAATTTATTGCTCAAAGATGGTAACAC
>CASBPI010000021.1:0-30221 GCA_949126925.1 Cheilosia vernalis | reverse complement strand
AATATGAGGGGTAAAAGATAATAGTGGCTCTAAAACTGTGCCAGTGAGGCCAACTTGAAGAACCAAATGTCACAAAATTAAAAAAAACAATGAATATGCTGATGGAAAAAAAATTATTGCTCAAAGATGGTAACACCTACAGCAACATGTTGTACATCCCTGGAAAGAGGAGAAATAGACCTTTAATATGAGGGGTAAAAGATAATAGTGGCTCTAAAACTGTGCCAGTGAGGCCAACTTGAAGAACCAAATGTCACAAAATTAAAAAAAAAAACAATGAATATGCTGATGGAAAAAAAATTATTGCTCAAAGATGGTAACACCTACAGCAACATGTTGTACATCCCTGGAAAGAGGAGAAACAGACCTTTAATATGAGGGGTAAAAGATAATAGTGGCTCTAAAACTGTGCCAGTGAGGCCAACTTGAAGAACCAAATGTCACAAAATTAAAAAAAAACAATGAATATGCTGATGGAAAAAAAATTATTGCTCAAAGATGGTAACACCTACAGCAACATGTTGTACATCCCTGGAAAGAGGAGAAACAGACCTTTAATATGAGGGGTAAAAGATAATAGTGGCTCTAAAACTGTGCCAGTGAGGCCAACTTGAAGAACCAAATGTCACAAAATTAAAAAAAAAACAATGAATATGCTGATGGAAAAAAATTTATTGCTCAAAGATGGTAACACCTACAGCAACATGTTGTACATCCCTGGAAAGAGAAGAAACAGACCTTTAATATGAGGGGTAAAAGATAATAGTGGCTCTAAAACTGTGCCAGTGAGGCCAACTTGAAGAACCAAATGTCACAAAATTAAAAAAAAACAATGAATATGCTGATGGAAAAAAATTTATTGCTCAAAGATGGTAACACCTACAGCAACATGTTGTACATCCCTGGAAAGAGGAGAAACAGACCTTTAATATGAGGGGTAAAAGATAATAGTGGCTCTAAAACTGTGCCAGTGAGGCCAACTTGAAGAACCAAATGTCACAAAATTAAAAAAAAACAATGAATATGCTGATGGAAAAAAAATTATTGCTCAAAGATGGTAACACCTACAGCAACATGTTGTACATCCCTGGAAAGAGGAGAAACTAGACCTTTAATATGAGGGGTAAAAGATAATAGTGGCTCTAAAACTGTGCCAGTGAGGCCAACTTGAAGAACCAAATGTCACAAAATTAAAAAAAAAACAATGAATATGCTGATGGAAAAAAAATTATTGCTCAAAGATGGTAACACCTACAGCAACATGTTGTACATCCCTGGAAAGAGGAGAAACAGACCTTTAATATGAGGGGTAAAAGATAATAGTGGCTCTAAAACTGTGCCAGTGAGGCCAACTTGAAGAACCAAATGTCACAAAATTAAAAAAAAACAATGAATATGCTGATGGAAAAAAAATTATTGCTCAAAGATGGTAACACCTACAGCAACATGTTGTACATCCCTGGAAAGAGGAGAAACAGACCTTTAATATGAGGGGTAAAAGATAATAGTGGCTCTAAAACTGTGCCAGTGAGGCCAACTTGAAGAACCAAATGTCACAAAATTAAAAAAAAAACAATGAATATGCTGATGGAAAAAAAATTATTGCTCAAAGATGGTAACACCTACAGCAACATGTTGTACATCCCTGGAAAGAGGAGAAACAGACCTTTAATATGAGGGGTAAAAGATAATAGTGGCTCTAAAACTGTGCCAGTGAGGCCAACTTGAAGAACCAAATGTCACAAAATTAAAAAAAAACAATGAATATGCTGATGGAAAAAAAATTTATTGCTCAAAGATGGTAACACCTACAGCAACATGTTGTACATCCCTGGAAAGAGGAGAAACAGACCTTTAATATGAGGGGTAAAAGATAATAGTGGCTCTAAAACTGTGCCAGTGAGGCCAACTTGAAGAACCAAATGTCACAAAATTAAAAAAAAACAATGAATATGCTGATGGAAAAAAATTTATTGCTCAAAGATGGTAACACCTACAGCAACATGTTGTACATCCCTGGAAAGAGGAGAAACAGACCTTTAATATGAGGGGTAAAAGATAATAGTGGCTCTAAAACTGTGCCAGTGAGGCCAACTTGAAGAACCAAATGTCACAAAATTAAAAAAAAACAATGAATATGCTGATGGAAAAAAAATTATTGCTCAAAGATGGTAACACCTACAGCAACATGTTGTACATCCCTGGAAAGAGGAGAAACAGACCTTTAATATGAGGGGTAAAAGATAATAGTGGCTCTAAAACTGTGCCAGTGAGGCCAACTTGAAGAACCAAATGTCACAAAATTAAAAAAAAACAATGAATATGCTGATGGAAAAAAAATTATTGCTCAAAGATGGTAACACCTACAGCAACATGTTGTACATCCCTGGAAAGAGGAGAAACAGACCTTTAATATGAGGGGTAAAAGATAATAGTGGCTCTAAAACTGTGCCAGTGAGGCCAACTTGAAGAACCAAATGTCACAAAATTAAAAAAAAACAATGAATATGCTGATGGAAAAAAAATTATTGCTCAAAGATGGTAACACCTACAGCAACATGTTGTACATCCCTGGAAAGAGGAGAAACAGACCTTTAATATGAGGGGTAAAAGATAATAGTGGCTCTAAAACTGTGCCAGTGAGGCCAACTTGAAGAACCAAATGTCACAAAATTAAAAAAAAACAATGAATATGCTGATGGAAAAAAAATTATTGCTCAAAGATGGTAACACCTACAACAACATGTTGTACATCCCTGGAAAGAGGAGAAACAGACCTTTAATATGAGGGGTAAAAGATAATAGTGGCTCTAAAACTGTGCCAGTGAGGCCAACTTGAAGAACCAAATGTCACAAAATTAAAAAAAAACAATGAATATGCTGATGGAAAAAAATTTATTGCTCAAAGATGGTAACACCTACAGCAACATGTTGTACATCCCTGGAAAGAGGAGAAACAGACCTTTAATATGAGGGGTAAAAGATAATAGTGGCTCTAAAACTGTGCCAGTGAGGCCAACTTGAAGAACCAAATGTCACAAAATTAAAAAAAAACAATGAATATGCTGATGGAAAAAAATTTATTGCTCAAAGATGGTAACACCTACAGCAACATGTTGTACATCCCTGGAAAGAGGAGAAACAGACCTTTAATATGAGGGGTAAAAGATAATAGTGGCTCTAAAACTGTGCCAGTGAGGCCAACTTGAAGAACCAAATGTCACAAAATTAAAAAAAAACAATGAATATGCTGATGGAAAAAAAATTATTGCTCAAAGATGGTAACACCTACAGCAACATGTTGTACATCCCTGGAAAGAGGAGAAACAGACCTTTAATATGAGGGGTAAGAGATAATAGTGGCTCTAAAACTGTGCCAGTGAGGCCAACTTGAAGAACCAAATGTCACAAAATTAAAAAAAAAAACAATGAATATGCTGATGGAAAAAAATGTATTGCTCAAAGATGGTAACACCTACAGCAACATGTTGTACATCCCTGGAAAGAGGAGAAACAGACCTTTAATATGAGGGGTAAAAGATAATAGTGGCTCTAAAACTGTGCCAGTGAGGCCAACTTGAAGAACCAAATGTCACAAAATTAAAAAAAAACAATGAATATGCTGATGGAAAAAAATTTATTGCTCAAAGATGGTAACACCTACAGCAACATGTTGTACATCCCTGGAAAGAGGAGAAACAGACCTTTAATATGAGGGGTAAAAGATAATAGTGGCTCTAAAACTGTGCCAGTGAGGCCAACTTGAAGAACCAAATGTCACAAAATTAAAAAAAAACAATGAATATGCTGATGGAAAAAAATTTATTGCTCAAAGATGGTAACACCCACAGCAACATGTTGTACATCCCTGGAAAGAGGAGAAACAGACCTTTAATATGAGGGGTAAAAGATAATAGTGGCTCTAAAACTGTGCCAGTGAGGCCAACTTGAAGAACCAAATGTCACAAAATTAAAAAAAAAACAATGAATATGCTGATGGAAAAAAATTTATTGCTCAAAGATGGTAACACCTACAGCAACATGTTGTACATCCCTGGAAAGAGGAGAAACAGACCTTTAATATGAGGGGTAAAAGATAATAGTGGCTCTAAAACTGTGCCAGTGAGGCCAACTTGAAGAACCAAATGTCACAAAATTAAAAAAAAACAATGAATATGCTGATGGAAAAAAATTTATTGCTCAAAGATGGTAACACCTACAGCAACATGTTGTACATCCCTGGAAAGAGGAGAAACAGACCTTTAATATGAGGGGTAAAAGATAATAGTGGCTCTAAAACTGTGCCAGTGAGGCCAACTTGAAGAACCAAATGTCACAAAATTAAAAAAAAACAATGAATATGCTGATGGAAAAAAATTTATTGCTCAAAGATGGTAACACCTACAGCAACATGTTGTACATCCCTCGAAAGAGGAGAAACAGACCTTTAATATGAGGGGTAAAATATAATAGTGGCTCTAAAACTGTGCCAGTGAGGCCAACTTGAAGAACCAAATGTCACAAAATTAAAAAAAAACAATGAATATGCTGATGGAAAAAAATGTATTGCTCAAAGATGGTAACACCTACAGCAACATGTTGTACATCCCTGGAAAGAGGAGAAACAGACCTTTAATATGAGGGGTAAAAGATAATAGTGGCTCTAAAACTGTGCCAGTGAGGCCAACTTGAAGAACCAAATGTCACAAAATTAAAAAAAAACAATGAATATGCTGATGGAAAAAAAATTATTGCTCAAAGATGGTAACACCTACAGCAACATGTTGTACATCCCTGGAAAGAGGAGAAACAGACCTTTAATATGAGGGGTAAAAGATAATAGTGGCTCTAAAACTGTGCCAGTGAGGCCAACTTGAAGAACCAAATGTCACAAAATTAAAAAAAAACAATGAATATGCTGATGGAAAAAAATTATTGCTCAAAGATGGTAACACCTACAGCAACATGTTGTACATCCCTGGAAAGAGGAGAAACAGACCTTTAATATGAGGGGTAAAAGATAATAGTGGCTCTAAAACTGTGCCAGTGAGGCCAACTTGAAGAACCAAATGTCACAAAATTAAAAAAAAACAATGAATATGCTGATGGAAAAAAATTTATTGCTCAAAGATGGTAACACCTACAGCAACATGTTGTACATCCCTGGAAAGAGGAGAAACAGACCTTTAATATGAGGGGTAAAAGATAATAGTGGCTCTAAAACTGTGCCAGTGAGGCCAACTTGAAGAACCAAATGTCACAAAATTAAAAAAAAACAATGAATATGCTGATGGAAAAAAATTTATTGCTCAAAGATGGTAACACCTACAGCAACATGTTGTACATCCCTGGAAAGAGGAGAAACAGACCTTTAATATGAGGGGTAAAAGATAATAGTGGCTCTAAAACTGTGCCAGTGAGGCCAACTTGAAGAACCAAATGTCACAAAATTAAAAAAAAACAATGAATATGCTGATGGAAAAAAATTTATTGCTCAAAGATGGTAACACCTACAGCAACATGTTGTACATCCCTGGAAAGAGGAGAAACAGACCTTTAATATGAGGGGTAAAAGATAATAGTGGCTCTAAAACTGTGCCAGTGAGGCCAACTTGAAGAACCAAATGTCACAAAATTAAAAAAAAACAATGAATATGCTGATGGAAAAAAATTTATTGCTCAAAGATGGTAACACCTACAGCAACATGTTGTACATCCCTGGAAAGAGGAGAAACAGACCTTTAATATGAGGGGTAAAAGATAATAGTGGCTCTAAAACTGTGCCAGTGAGGCCAACTTGAAGAACCAAATGTCACAAAATTAAAAAAAAACAATGAATATGCTGATGGAAAAAAAATTATTGCTCAAAGATGGTAACACCTACAGCAACATGTTGTACATCCCTGGAAAGAGGAGAAACAGACCTTTAATATGAGGGGTAAAAGATAATAGTGGCTCTAAAACTGTGCCAGTGAGGCCAACTTGAAGAACCAAATGTCACAAAATTAAAAAAAAACAATGAATATGCTGATGGAAAAAAATTTATTGCTCAAAGATGGTAACACCTACAGCAACATGTTGTACATCCCTCGAAAGAGGAGAAACAGACCTTTAATATGAGGGGTAAAATATAATAGTGGCTCTAAAACTGTGCCAGTGAGGCCAACTTGAAGAACCAAATGTCACAAAATTAAAAAAAAACAATGAATATGCTGATGGAAAAAAAATGTATTGCTCAAAGATGGTAACACCTACAGCAACATGTTGTACATCCCTGGAAAGAGGAGAAACAGACCTTTAATATGAGGGGTAAAAGATAATAGTGGCTCTAAAACTGTGCCAGTGAGGCCAACTTGAAGAACCAAATGTCACAAAATTAAAAAAAAACAATGAATATGCTGATGGAAAAAAAATTATTGCTCAAAGATGGTAACACCTACAGCAACATGTTGTACATCCCTGGAAAGAGGAGAAACAGACCTTTAATATGAGGGGTAAAAGATAATAGTGGCTCTAAAACTGTGCCAGTGAGGCCAACTTGAAGAACCAAATGTCACAAAATTAAAAAAAAACAATGAATATGCTGATGGAAAAAAAATTATTGCTCAAAGATGGTAACACCTACAGCAACATGTTGTACATCCCTGGAAAGAGGAGAAACAGACCTTTAATATGAGGGGTAAAAGATAATAGTGGCTCTAAAACTGTGCCAGTGAGGCCAACTTGAAGAACCAAATGTCACAAAATTAAAAAAAAACAATGAATATGCTGATGGAAAAAAAATTATTGCTCAAAGATGGTAACACCTACAGCAACATGTTGTACATCCCTGGAAAGAGGAGAAACAGACCTTTAATATGAGGGGTAAAAGATAATAGTGGCTCTAAAACTGTGCCAGTGAGGCCAACTTGAAGAACCAAATGTCACAAAATTAAAAAAAAACAATGAATATGCTGATGGAAAAAAATTTATTGCTCAAAGATGGTAACACCTACAGCAACATGTTGTACATCCCTGGAAAGAGGAGAAACAGACCTTTAATATGAGGGGTAAAAGATAATAGTGGCTCTAAAACTGTGCCAGTGAGGCCAACTTGAAGAACCAAATGTCACAAAATTAAAAAAAAACAATGAATATGCTGATGGAAAAAAATTTATTGCTCAAAGATGGTACCACCTACAGCAACATGTTGTACATCCCTGGAAAGAGGAGAAACAGACCTTTAATATGAGGGGTAAAAGATAATAGTGGCTCTAAAACTGTGCCAGTGAGGCCAACTTGAAGAACCAAATGTCACAAAATTAAAAAAAAACAATGAATATGCTGATGGAAAAAAATTTATTGCTCAAAGATGGTAACACCTACAGCAACATGTTGTACATCCCTGGAAAGAGGAGAAACATACCTTTAATATGAGGGGTAAAAGATAATAGTGGCTCTAAAACTGTGCCAGTGAGGCCAACTTGAAGAACCAAATGTCACAAAATTAAAAAAAAACAATGAATATGCTGATGGAAAAAAAATTATTGCTCAAAGATGGTAACACCTACAGCAACATGTTGTACATCCCTGGAAAGAGGAGAAACAGACCTTTAATATGAGGGGTAAAAGATAATAGTGGCTCTAAAACTGTGCCAGTGAGGCCAACTTGAAGAACCAAATGTCACAAAATTAAAAAAAAACAATGAATATGCTGATGGAAAAAAAATTATTGCTCAAAGATGGTAACACCTACAGCAACATGTTGTACATCCCTGGAAAGAGGAGAAACAGACCTTTAATATGAGGGGTAAAACATAATAGTGGCTCTAAAACTGTGCCAGTGAGGCCAACTTGAAGAACCAAAATGTCACAAAATTAAAAAAAAACAATGAATATGCTGATGGAAAAAAAATTATTGCTCAAAGATGGTAACACCTACAGCAACATGTTGTACATCCCTGGAAAGAGGAGAAACAGACCTTTAATATGAGGGGTAAAAGATAATAGTGGCTCTAAAACTGTGCCAGTGAGGCCAACTTGAAGAACCAAATGTCACAAAATTAAAAAAAAACAATGAATATGCTGATGGAAAAAAAATTATTGCTCAAAGATGGTAACACCTACAGCAACATGTTGTACATCCCTGGAAAGAGGAGAAACAGACCTTTAATATGAGGGGTAAAAGATAATAGTGGCTCTAAAACTGTGCCAGTGAGGCCAACTTGAAGAACCAAATGTCACAAAATTAAAAAAAAACAATGAATATGCTGATGGAAAAAAATTTATTGCTCAAAGATGGTAACACCTACAGCAACATGTTGTACATCCCTAGAAAGAGGAGAAACAGACCTTTAATATGAGGGGTAAAAGATAATAGTGGCTCTAAAACTGTGCCAGTGAGGCCAACTTGAAGAACCAAATGTCACAAAATTAAAAAAAAACAATGAATATGCTGATGGAAAAAAATTTATTGCTCAAAGATGGTAACACCTACAGCAACATGTTGTACATCCCTGGAAAGAGGAGAAACAGACCTTTAATATGAGGGGTAAAAGATAATAGTGGCTCTAAAACTGTGCCAGTGAGGCCAACTTGAAGAACCAAATGTCACAAAATTAAAAAAAAACAATGAATATGCTGATGGAAAAAAAATTATTGCTCAAAGATGGTAACACCTACAGCAACATGTTGTACATCCCTGGAAAGAGGAGAAACAGACCTTTAATATGAGGGGTAAAAGATAATAGTGGCTCTAAAACTGTGCCAGTGAGGCCAACTTGAAGAACCAAATGTCACAAAATTAAAAAAAAAAAAAAAATGAATATGCTGATGGAAAAAAATGTATTGCTCAAAGATGGTAACACCTACAGCAACATGTTGTACATCCCTGGAAAGAGGAGAAACAGACCTTTAATATGAGGGGTAAAAGATAATAGTGGCTCTAAAACTGTGCCAGTGAGGCCAACTTGAAGAACCAAATGTCACAAAATTAAAAAAAAACAATGAATATGCTGATGGAAAAAAATTTATTGCTCAAAGATGGTAACACCTACAGCAACATGTTGTACATCCCTGGAAAGAGGAGAAACAGACCTTTAATATGAGGGGTAAAAGATAATAGTGGCTCTAAAACTGTGCCAGTGAGGCCAACTTGAAGAACCAAATGTCACAAAATTAAAAAAAAACAATGAATATGCTGATGGAAAAAAATTTATTGCTCAAAGATGGTAACACCCACAGCAACATGTTGTACATCCCTGGAAAGAGGAGAAACAGACCTTTAATATGTGGGGTAAAAGATAATAGTGGCTCTAAAACTGTGCCAGTGAGGCCAACTTGAAGAACCAAATGTCACAAAATTAAAAAAAAACAATGAATATGCTGATGGAAAAAAATTTATTGCTCAAAGATGGTAACACCTACAGCAACCTGTTGTACATCCCTGGAAAGAGGAGAAACAGACCTTTAATATGAGGGGTAAAAGATAATAGTGGCTCTAAAACTGTGCCAGTGAGGCCAACTTGAAGAACCAAATGTCACAAAATTAAAAAAAAACAATGAATATGCTGATGGAAAAAAAATTATTGCTCAAAGATGGTAACACCTACAGCAACATGTTGTACATCCCTGGAAAGAGGAGAAACAGACCTTTAATATGAGGGGTAAAAGATAATAGTGGCTCTAAAACTGTGCCAGTGAGGCCAACTTGAAGAACCAAATGTCACAAAATTAAAAAAAAACAATGAATATGCTGATGGAAAAAAATTTATTGCTCAAAGATGGTAACACCTACAGCAACATGTTGTACATCCCTCGAAAGAGGAGAAACAGACCTTTAATATGAGGGGTAAAATATAATAGTGGCTCTAAAACTGTGCCAGTGAGGCCAACTTGAAGAACCAAATGTCACAAAATTAAAAAAAAACAATGAATATGCTGATGGAAAAAAATTTATTGCTCAAAGATGGTAACACCTACAGCAACATGTTGTACATCCCTGGAAAGAGGAGAAACAGACCTTTAATATGAGGGGTAAAAGATAATAGTGGCTCTAAAACTGTGCCAGTGAGGCCAACTTGAAGAACCAAATGTCACAAAATTAAAAAAAAAACAATGAATATGCTGATGGAAAAAAATTTATTGCTCAAAGATGGTAACACCTACTGCAACATGTTGTACATCCCTGGAAAGAGGAGAAACAGACCTTTGATATGAGGGGTAAAAGATAATAGTGGCTCTAAAACTGTGCCAGTGAGGCCAACTTGAAGAACCAAATGTCACAAAATTAAAAAAAAAACAATGAATATGCCGATGGAAAAAAATTTTATTGCTCAAAGATGGTAACACCTACAGCAACATGTTGTACATCCCTGGAAAGAGGAGAAACAGACCTTTAATATGAGGGGTAAAAGATAATAGTGGCTCTAAAACTGTGCCAGTGAGGCCAACTTGAAGAACCAAATGTCACAAAATTAAAAAAAAACAATGAATATGCTGATGGAAAAAAATTTATTGCTCAAAGATGGTAACACCTACAGCAACATGTTGTACATCCCTGGAAAGAGGAGAAACAGACCTTTAATATGAGGGGTAAAAGATAATAGTGGCTCTAAAACTGTGCCAGTGAGGCCAACTTGAAGAACCAAATGTCACAAAATTAAAAAAAAACAATGAATATGCTGGATGGAAAAAAATTTATTGCTCAAAGATGGTAACACCTACAGCAACATGTTGTACATCCCTGGAAAGAGGAGAAACAGACCTTTAATATGAGGGGTAAAAGATAATAGTGGCTCTAAAACTGTGCCAGTGAGGCCAACTTGAAGAACCAAATGTCACAAAATTAAAAAAAAACAATGAATATGCTGATGGAAAAAAATTTATTGCTCAAAGATGGTAACACCTACAGCAACATGTTGTACATCCCTGGAAAGAGGAGAAACAGACCTTTGATATGAGGGGTAAAAGATAATAGTGGCTCTAAAACTGTGCCAGTGAGGCCAACTTGAAGAACCAAATGTCACAAAATTAAAAAAAAACAATGAATATGCTGATGGAAAAAAATTTATTGCTCAAAGATGGTAACACCTACAGCAACATGTTGTACATCCCTGGAAAGAGGAGAAACAGACCTTTAATATGAGGGGTAAAAGATAATAGTGGCTCTAAAACTGTGCCAGTGAGGCCAACTTGAAGAACCAAATGTCACAAAATTAAAAAAAAACAATGAATATGCTGATGGAAAAAAATTTATTGCTCAAAGATGGTAACACCTACAACAACATGTTGTACATCCCTGGAAAGAGGAGAAACAGACCTTTAATATGAGGGGTAAAAGATAATAGTGGCTCTAAAACTGTGCCAGTGAGGCCAACTTGAAGAACCAAATGTCACAAAATTAAAAAAAAACAATGAATATGCTGATGGAAAAAAATTTATTGCTCAAAGATGGTAACACCTACAGCAACATGTTGTACATCCCTGGAAAGAGGAGAAACAGACCTTTAATATGAGGGGTAAAAGATAATAGTGGCTCTAAAACTGTGCCAGTGAGGCCAACTTGAAGAACCAAATGTCACAAAATTAAAAAAAACAATGAATATGCTGATGGAAAAAAATTTATTGCTCAAAGATGGTAACACCTACAGCAACATGTTGTACATCCCTGGAAAGAGGAGAAACAGACCTTTAATATGAGGGGTAAAAGATAATAGTGGCTCTAAAACTGTGCCAGTGAGGCCAACTTGAAGAACCAAATGTCACAAAATTAAAAAAAAACAATGAATATGCTGATGGAAAAAAAATTATTGCTCAAAGATGGTAACACCTACAGCAACATGTTGTACATCCCTGGAAAGAGGAGAAACAGACCTTTAATATGAGGGGTAAAAGATAATAGTGGCTCTAAAACTGTGCCAGTGAGGCCAACTTGAAGAACCAAATGTCACAAAATTAAAAAAAAACAATGAATATGCTGATGGAAAAAAAATTATTGCTCAAAGATGGTAACACCTACAGCAACATGTTGTACATCCCTGGAAAGAGGAGAAACAGACCTTTAATATGAGGGGTAAAAGATAATATGCTGATGGAAAAAAATTTATTGCTCAAAGATGGTAACACCTACAGCAACATGTTGTACATCTCTGGAAAGAGGAGAAACAGACCTTTGATATGAGGGGTAAAAGATAATAGTGGCTCTAAGACTGTGCCAGTGAGGCCAACTTGAAGAACCAAATGTCACAAAATTAAAAAAAAACAATGAATATGCTGATGGAAAAAAAATTATTGCTCAAAGATGGTAACACCTACAGCAACATGTTGTACATCCCTGGAAAGAGGAGAAACAGACCTTTAATATGAGGGGTAAAAGATAATAGTGGCTCTAAAACTGTGCCAGTGAGGCCAACTTGAAGAACCAAATGTCACAAAATTAAAAAAAAAACAATGAATATGCTGATGGAAAAAAATTTATTGCTCAAAGATGGTAACACCTACAGCAACATGTTGTACATCCCTGGAAAAAGGAGAAACAGACCTTTAATATGAGGGGTAAAAGATAATAGTGGCTCTAAAACTGTGCCAGTGAGGCCAACTTGAAGAACCAAATGTCACAAAATTAAAAAAAAACAATGAATATGCTGATGGAAAAAAATTTATTGCTCAAAGATGGTAACACCTACAGCAACATGTTGTACATCCCTGGAAAGAGGAGAAACAGACCTTTAATATGAGGGGTAAAAGATAATAGTGGCTCTAAAACTGTGCCAGTGAGGCCAACTTGAAGAACCAAATGTCACAAAATTAAAAAAAAACAATGAATATGCTGATGGAAAAAAATTTATTGCTCAAAGATGGTAACACCTACAGCAACATGTTGTACATCCCTGGAAAGAGGAGAAACAGACCTTTAATATGAGGGGTAAAAGATAATAGTGGCCCTAAAACTGTGCCAGTGAGGCCAACTTGAAAAACCAAATGTCACAAAATTAAAAAAAAACAATGAATATGCTGATGGAAAAAAATTTATTGCTCAAAGATGGTAACACCTACAGCAACATGTTGTACATCCCTGGAAAGAGGAGAAACAGACCTTTAATATGAGGGGTAAAAGATAATAGTGGCTCTAAAACTGTGCCAGTGAGGCCAACTTGAAGAACCAAATGTCACAAAATTAAAAAAAAACAATGAATATGCTGATGGAAAAAAAAATTATTGCTCAAAGATGGTAACACCTACAGCAACATGTTGTACATCCCTGGAAAGAGGAGAAACAGACCTTTAATATGAGGGGTAAAAGATAATAGTGGCTCTAAAACTGTGCCAGTGAGGCCAACTTGAAGAACCAAATGTCACAAAATTAAAAAAAAACAATGAATATGCTGATGGAAAAAAATTTATTGCTCAAAGATGGTAACACCTACAGCAACATGTTGTACATCTCTGGAAAGAGGAGAAACAGACCTTTGATATGAGGGGTAAAAGATAATAGTGGCTCTAAAACTGTGCCAGTGAGGCCAACTTGAAGAACCAAATGTCACAAAATTAAAAAAAAACAATGAATATGCTGATGGAAAAAAAATTATTGCTCAAAGATGGTAACACCTACAGCAACATGTTGTACATCCCTGGAAAGAGGAGAAACAGACCTTTAATATGAGGGGTAAAAGATAATAGTGGCTCTAAAACTGTGCCAGTGAGGCCAACTTGAAGAACCAAATGTCACAAAATTAAAAAAAAACAATGAATATGCTGATGGAAAAAAATTTATTGCTCAAAGATGCTAACACCTACAGCAACATGTTGTACATCCCTGGAAAGAGGAGAAACAGACTTTTAATATGAGGGGTAAAAGATAATAGTGGCTCTAAAACTGTGCCAGTGAGGCCAACTTGAAGAACCAAATGTTACAAAATTAAAAAAAAACAATGAATATGCTGATGGAAAAAAATTTATTGCTCAAAGATGGTAACACCTACAGCAACATGTTGTACATCCCTGGAAAGAGGAGAAACAGACCTTTTATATGAGGGGTAAAAGATAATAGTGGCTCTAAAACTGTGCCAGTGAGGCCAACTTGAAGAACCAAATGTCACAAAATTAAAAAAAAACAATGAATATGCTGATGGAAAAAAAATTATTGCTCAAAGATGGTAACACCTACAGCAACATGTTGTACATCCCTGGAAAGAGGAGAAACAGACCTTTAATATGAGGGGTAAAAGATAATAGTGGAACCAAATGTCACAAAATTAAAAAAAAAACAATGAATATGCTGATGGAAAAAAATGTATTGCTCAAAGATGGTAACACCTACAGCAACATGTTGTACATCCCTGAAAAGAGGAGAAACAGACCTTTAATATGAGGGGTAAAAGATAATAGTGGCTCTAAAACTTTGCCAGTGAGGCCAACTTGAAGAACCAAATGTCACAAAATTAAAAAAAAACAATGAATATGCTGATGGAAAAAAATTTATTGCTCAAAGATGGTAACACCTACAGCAACATGTTGTACATCCCTGGAAAGAGGAGAAACAGACCTTTAATATGAGGGGTAAAAGATAATAGTGGCTCTAAAACTGTGCCAGTGAGGCCAACTTGAAGAACCAAATGTCACAAAATTAAAAAAAAACAATGAATATGCTGATGGAAAAAAAATTATTGCTCAAAGATGGTAACACCTACAGCAACATGTTGTACATCCCTGGAAAGAGGAGAAACAGACCTTTAATATGAGGGGTAAAAGATAATAGTGGCTCTAAAACTGTGCCAGTGAGGCCAACTTGAAGAACCAAATGTCACAAAATTAAAAAAAAACAATGAATATGCTGATGGAAAAAAAATTATTGCTCAAAGATGGTAACACCTACAGCAACATGTTGTACATCCCTGGAAAGAGGAGAAACAGACCTTTAATATGAGGGGTAAAAGATAATAGTGGCTCTAAAACTGTGCCAGTGAGGCCAACTTGAAGAACCAAATGTCACAAAATTAAAAAAAAACAATGAATATGCTGATGGAAAAAAATTTATTGCTCAAAGATGGTAACACCTACAGCAACATGTTGTACATCCCTGGAAAGAGGAGAAACAGACCTTTAATATGAGGGGTAAAAGATAATAGTGGCTCTAAAACTGTGCCAGTGAGGCCAACTTGAAGAACCAAATGTCACAAAATTAAAAAAAAACAATGAATATGCTGATGGAAAAAAATGTATTGCTCAAAGATGGTAACACCTACAGCAACATGTTGTACATCCCTGGAAAGAGGAGAAACAGACCTTTAATATGAGGGGTAAAAGATAATAGTGGCTCTAAAACTGTGCCAGTGAGGCCAACTTGAAGAACCAAATGTCACAAAATTAAAAAAAAACAATGAATATGCTGATGGAAAAAAATTTATTGCTCAAAGATGGTAACACCTACAGCAACATGTTGTACATCCCTGGAAAGAGGAGAAACAGACCTTTAATATGAGGGGTAAAAGATAATAGTGGCTCTAAAACTGTGCCAGTGAGGCCAACTTGAAGAACCAAATGTCACAAAATTAAAAAAAAAACAATGAATATGCTGATGGAAAAAAATTTATTGCTCAAAGATGGTAACACCTACAGCAACATGTTGTACATCCCTGGAAAGAGGAGAAACAGACCTTTGATATGAGGGATAAAAGATAATAGTGGCTCTAAAACTGTGCCAGTGAGGCCAACTTGAAGAACCAAATGTCACAAAATTAAAAAAAAACAATGAATATGCTGATGGAAAAAAAATTATTGCTCAAAGATGGT
This sequence comes from Cheilosia vernalis, assembly GCA_949126925.1. NCBI lineage: Eukaryota > Metazoa > Arthropoda > Insecta > Diptera > Syrphidae > Cheilosia > Cheilosia vernalis. The sequence continues at coordinate 14,450 of CASBPI010000021.1, read as the reverse complement.
AACACCTACAGCAACATGTTGTACATCCCTGGCAAGAGGAGAAACAGACCTTTAATATGAGGGGTAAAAGATAATAGTGGCTCTAAAACTGTGCCAGTGAGGCCAACTTGAAGAACCAAATGTCACAAAATTAAAAAAAAACAATGAATATGCTGATGGAAAAAAATTTATTGCTCAAAGATGGTAACACCTACAGCAACATGTTGTACATCCCTGGAAAGAGGAGAAACAGACCTTTAATATGAGGGGTAAAAGATAATAGTGGCTCTAAAACTGTGCCAGTGAGGCCAACTTGAAGAACCAAATGTCACAAAATTAAAAAAAAAAACAATGAATATGCTGATGGAAAAAAATTTATTGCTCAAAGATGGTAACACCTACAGCAACATGTTGTACATCCCTGGAAAGAGGAGAAACAGACCTTTGATATGAGGGGTAAAAGATAATAGTGGCTCTAAAACTGTGCCAGTGAGGCCAACTTGAAGAACCAAATGTCACAAAATTAAAAAAAAACAATGAATATGCTGATGGAAAAAAATTTATTGCTCAAAGATGGTAATACCTACAGCAACATGTTGTACATCCCTGGAAAGAGGAGAAACAGACCTTTAATATGAGGGGTAAAAGATAATAGTGGCTCTAAAACTGTGCCAGTGAGGCCAACTTGAAGAACCAAATGTCACAAAATTAAAAAAAAACAATGAATATGCTGATGGAAAAAAATTTATTGCTCAAAGATGGTAACACCTACAGCAACATGTTGTACATCCCTGGAAAGAGGAGAAACAGACCTTTAATATGAGGGGTAAAAGATAATAGTGGCTCTAAAACTGTGCCAGTGAGGCCAACTTGAAGAACAAGCAACAAAATTAAAAAAAAAAACAATGAATATGCTGATGGAAAAAAATTTATTTCTCAAAGATGGTAACACCTACAGCAACATGTTGTACATCCCTGGAAAGAGGAGAAACAGACCTTTAATATGAGGGGTAAAAGATAATAGTGGCTCTAAAACTGTGCCAGTGAGGCCAACTTGAAGAACCAAATGTCACAAAATTAAAAAAAAACAATGAATATGCTGATGGAAAAAAATGTATTGCTCAAAGATGGTAACACCTACAGCAACATGTTGTACATCCCTGGAAAGAGGAGAAACAGACCTTTAATATGAGGGGTAAAAGATAATAGTGGCTCTAAAACTGTGCCAGTGAGGCCAACTTGAAGAACCAAATGTCACAAAATTAAAAAAAAACAATGAATATGCTGATGGAAAAAAATTTATTGCTCAAAGATGGTAACACCTACAGCAACATGTTGTACATCCCTGGAAAGAGGAGAAACAGACCTTTAATATGAGGGGTAAAAGATAATAGTGGCTCTAAAACTGTGCCAGTGAGGCCAACTTGAAGAACCAAATGTCACAAAATTAAAAAAAAAACAATGAATATGCTGATGGAAAAAAATTTATTGCTCAAAGATGGTAACACCTACAGCAACATGTTGTACATCCCTGGAAAGAGGAGAAACAGACCTTTGATATGAGGGATAAAAGATAATAGTGGCTCTAAAACTGTGCCAGTGAGGCCAACTTGAAGAACCAAATGTCACAAAATTAAAAAAAAACAATGAATATGCTGATGGAAAAAAAATTATTGCTCAAAGATGGTAACACCTACAGCAACATGTTGTACATCCCTGGAAAGAGGAGAAACAGACCTTTAATATGAGGGGTAAAAGATAATAGTGGCTCTAAAACTGTGCCAGTGAGGCCAACTTGAAGAACCAAATGTCACAAAATTAAAAAAAAACAATGAATATGCTGATGGAAAAAAATTTATTGCTCAAAGATGGTAACACCTACAGCAACATGTTGTACATCCCTGGAAAGAGGAGAAACAGACCTTTAATATGAGGGGTAAAAGATAATAGTGGCTCTAAAACTGTGCCAGTGAGGCCAACTTGAAGAACCAAATGTCACAAAATTAAAAAAAAACAATGAATATGCTGATGGAAAAAAATGTATTGCTCAAAGATGGTAACACCTACAGCAACATGTTGTACATCCCTGGAAAGAGGAGAAACAGACCTTTAATATGAGGGGTAAAAGATAATAGTGGCTCTAAAACTGTGCCAGTGAGGCCAACTTGAAGAACCAAATGTCACAAAATTAAAAAAAAACAATGAATATGCTGATGGAAAAAAATTTATTGCTCAAAGATGGTAACACCTACAGCAACATGTTGTACATCCCTGGAAAGAGGAGAAACAGACCTTTAATATGAGGGGTAAAAGATAATAGTGGCTCTAAAACTGTGCCAGTGAGGCCAACTTGAAGAACAAGCAACAAAATTAAAAAAAAAAAACAATGAATATGCTGATGGAAAAAAATTTATTTCTCAAAGATGGTAACACCTACAGCAACATGTTGTACATCCCTGGAAAGAGGAGAAACAGACCTTTAATATGAGGGGTAAAAGATAATAGTGGCTCTAAAACTGTGCCAGTGAGGCCAACTTGAAGAACCAAATGTCACAAAATTAAAAAAAAACAATGAATATGCTGATGGAAAAAAATGTATTGCTCAAAGATGGTAACACCTACAGCAACATGTTGTACATCCCTGGAAAGAGGAGAAACAGACCTTTAATATGAGGGGTAAAAGATAATAGTGGCTCTAAAACTGTGCCAGTGAGGCCAACTTGAAGAACCAAATGTCACAAAATTAAAAAAAAACAATGAATATGCTGATGGAAAAAAATTTATTGCTCAAAGATGGTAACACCTACAGCAACATGTTGTACATCCCTGGAAAGAGGAGAAACAGACCTTTAATATGAGGGGTAAAAGATAATAGTGGCTCTAAAACTGTGCCAGTGAGGCCAACTTGAAGAACCAAATGTCACAAAATTAAAAAAAAAACAATGAATATGCTGATGGAAAAAAATTTATTGCTCAAAGATGGTAACACCTACAGCAACATGTTGTACATCCCTGGAAAGAGGAGAAACAGACCTTTGATATGAGGGATAAAAGATAATAGTGGCTCTAAAACTGTGCCAGTGAGGCCAACTTGAAGAACCAAATGTCACAAAATTAAAAAAAAACAATGAATATGCTGATGGAAAAAAAATTATTGCTCAAAGATGGTAACACCTACAGCAACATGTTGTACATCCCTGGCAAGAGGAGAAACAGACCTTTAATATGAGGGGTAAAAGATAATAGTGGCTCTAAAACTGTGCCAGTGAGGCCAACTTGAAGAACCAAATGTCACAAAATTAAAAAAAAACAATGAATATGCTGATGGAAAAAAATTTATTGCTCAAAGATGGTAACACCTACAGCAACATGTTGTACATCCCTGGAAAGAGGAGAAACAGACCTTTAATATGAGGGGTAAAAGATAATAGTGGCTCTAAAACTGTGCCAGTGAGGCCAACTTGAAGAACCAAATGTCACAAAATTAAAAAAAAAAACAATGAATATGCTGATGGAAAAAAATTTATTGCTCAAAGATGGTAACACCTACAGCAACATGTTGTACATCCCTGGAAAGAGGAGAAACAGACCTTTGATATGAGGGGTAAAAGATAATAGTGGCTCTAAAACTGTGCCAGTGAGGCCAACTTGAAGAACCAAATGTCACAAAATTAAAAAAAAACAATGAATATGCTGATGGAAAAAAATTTATTGCTCAAAGATGGTAACACCTACAGCAACATGTTGTACATCCCTGGAAAGAGGAGAAACAGACCTTTAATATGAGGGGTAAAAGATAATAGTGGCTCTAAAACTGTGCCAGTGAGGCCAACTTGAAGAACCAAATGTCACAAAATTAAAAAAAAACAATGAATATGCTGATGGAAAAAAATTTATTGCTCAAAGATGGTAACACCTACAGCAACATGTTGTACATCCCTGGAAAGAGGAGAAACAGACCTTTAATATGAGGGGTAAAAGATAATAGTGGCTCTAAAACTGTGCCAGTGAGGCCAACTTGAAGAACAAGCAACAAAATTAAAAAAAAAAAACAATGTTGTACATCCCTGGAAAGAGGAGAAACAGACCTTTAATATGAGGGGTAAAAGATAATAGTGGCTCTAAAACTGTGCCAGTGAGGCCAACTTGAAGAACCAAATGTCACAAAATTAAAAAAAAACAATGAATATGCTGATGGAAAAAAAATTATTGCTCAAAGATGGTAACACCTACAGCAACATGTTGTACATCCCTGGAAAGAGGAGAAACAGACCTTTAATATGAGGGGTAAAAGATAATAGTGGCTCTAAAACTGTGCCAGTGAGGCCAACTTGAAGAACCAAATGTCACAAAATTAAAAAAAAACAATGAATATGCTGATGGAAAAAAAATTATTGCTCAAAGATGGTAACACCTACAGCAACATGTTGTACATCCCTGGAAAGAGGAGAAACAGACCTTTAATATGAGGGGTAAAAGATAATAGTGGCTCTAAAACTGTGCCAGTGAGGCCAACTTGAAGAACCAAATGTCACAAAATTAAAAAAAAACAATGAATATGCTGATGGAAAAAAAATTATTGCTCAAAGATGGTAACACCTACAGCAACATGTTGTACATCCCTGGAAAGAGGAGAAACAGACCTTTAATATGAGGGGTAAAAGATAATAGTGGCTCTAAAACTGTGCCAGTGAGGCCAACTTGAAGAACCAAATGTCACAAAATTAAAAAAAAACAATGAATATGCTGATGGAAAAAAAATTATTGCTCAAAGATGGTAACACCTACAGCAACATGTTGTACATCCCTGGAAAGAGGAGAAACAGACCTTTAATATGAGGGGTAAAAGATAATAGTGGCTCTAAAACTGTGCCAGTGAGGCCAACTTGAAGAACCAAATGTCACAAAATTAAAAAAAAACAATGAATATGCTGATGGAAAAAAAATTATTGCTCAAAGATGGTAACACCTACAGCAACATGTTGTACATCCCTGGAAAGAGGAGAAACAGACCTTTAATATGAGGGGTAAAAGATAATAGTGGCTCTAAAACTGTGCCAGTGAGGCCAACTTGAAGAACCAAATGTCACAAAATTAAAAAAAAACAATGAATATGCTGATGGAAAAAAATTTATTGCTCAAAGATGGTAACACCTACAGCAACATGTTGTACATCCCTGGAAAGAGGAGAAACAGACCTTTAATATGAGGGGTAAAAGATAATAGTGGCTCTAAAACTGTGCCAGTGAGGCCAACTTGAAGAACCAAATGTCACAAAATTAAAAAAAAACAATGAATATGCTGATGGAAAAAAATTTATTGCTCAAAGATGGTAACACCTACAGCAACATGTTGTACATCCCTGGAAAGAGGAGAAACAGACCTTTAATATGAGGGGTAAAAGATAATAGTGGCTCTAAAACTGTGCCAGTGAGGCCAACTTGAAGAACCAAATGTCACAAAATTAAAAAAAAACAATGAATATGCTGATGGAAAAAAATTTATTGCTCAAAGATGGTAACACCTACAGCAACATGTTGTACATCCCTGGAAAGAGGAGAAACAGACCTTTAATATGAGGGGTAAAAGATAATAGTGGCTCTAAAACTGTGCCAGTGAGGCCAACTTGAAGAACCAAATGTCACAAAATTAAAAAAAAACAATGAATATGCTGATGGAAAAAAAATTATTGCTCAAAGATGGTAACACCTACAGCAACATGTTGTACATCCCTGGAAAGAGGAGAAACAGACCTTTAATATGAGGGGTAAAAGATAATAGTGGCTCTAAAACTGTGCCAGTGAGGCCAACTTGAAAAACCAAATGTCACAAAATTAAAAAAAAACAATGAATATGCTGATGGAAAAAAATTTATTGCTCAAAGATGGTAACACCTACAGCAACATGTTGTACATCCCTGGAAAGAGGAGAAACAGACCTTTAATATGAGGGGTAAAAGATAATAGTGGCTCTAAAACTGTGCCAGTGAGGCCAACTTGAAGAACCAAATGTCACAAAATTAAAAAAAAAACAATGAATATGCTGATGGAAAAAAATTTATTGCTCAAAGATGGTAACACCTACAGCAACATGTTGTACATCCCTGGAAAGAGGAGAAACAGACCTTTAATATGAGGGGTAAAAGATAATAGTGGCTCTAAAACTGTGCCAGTGAGGCCAACTTAAAGAACCAAATGTCACAAAATTAAAAAAAAACAATGAATATGCTGATGGAAAAAAATTTATTGCTCAAAGATGGTAACACCTACAGCAACATGTTGTACATCCCTGGAAAGAGGAGAAACAGACCTTTAATATGAGGGGTAAAAGATAATAGTGGCTCTAAAACTGTGCCAGTGAGGCCAACTTGAAGAACCAAATGTCACAAAATTAAAAAAAAACAATGAATATGCTGATGGAAAAAAATTTATTGCTCAAAGATGGTAACACCTACAGCAACATGTTGTACATCCCTGGAAAGAGGAGAAACAGACCTTTAATATGAGGGGTAAAAGATAATAGTGGCTCTAAAACTGTGCCAGTGAGGCCAACTTGAAGAACCAAATGTCACAAAATTAAAAAAAAACAATGAATATGCTGATGGAAAAAAATTTATTGCTCAAAGATGGTAACACCTACAGCAACATGTTGTACATCCCTGGAAAGAGGAGAAACAGACCTTTAATATGAGGGGTAAAAGATAATAGTGGCTCTAAAACTGTGCCAGTGAGGCCAACTTGAAGAACCAAATGTCACAAAATTAAAAAAAAACAATGAATATGCTGATGGAAAAAAATTTATTGCTCAAAGATGGTAACACCTACAGCAACATGTTGTACATCCCTGGAAAGAGGAGAAACAGACCTTTAATATGAGGGGTAAAAGATAATAGTGGCTCTAAAACTGTGCCAGTGAGGCCAACTTGAAGAACCAAATGTCACAAAATTAAAAAAAAAACAATGAATATGCTGATGGAAAAAAATTTATTGCTCAAAGATGGTAACACCTACAGCAACATGTTGTACATCCCTGGAAAGAGGAGAAACAGACCTTTAATATGAGGGGTAAAAGATAATAGTGGCTCTAAAACTGTGCCAGTGAGGCCAACTTGAAGAACCAAATGTCACAAAATTAAAAAAAAACAATGAATATGCTGATGGAAAAAAAATTATTGCTCAAAGATGGTAACACCTACAGCAACATGTTGTACATCCCTGGAAAGAGGAGAAACAGACCTTTAATATGAGGGGTAAAAGATAATAGTGGCTCTAAAACTGTGCCAGTGAGGCCAACTTGAAGAACCAAATGTCACAAAATTAAAAAAAAAAAACAATGAATATGCTGATGGAAAAAAATTTATTTCTCAAAGATGGTAACACCTACAGCAACATGTTGTACATCCCTGGAAAGAGGAGAAACAGACCTTTAATATGAGGGGTAAAAGATAATAGTGGCTCTAAAACTGTGCCAGTGAGGCCAACTTGAAGAACCAAATGTCACAAAATTAAAAAAAAACAATGAATATGCTGATGGAAAAAAATTTATTGCTCAAAGATGGTAACACCTACAGCAACATGTTGTACATCCCTGGAAAGAGGAGAAACAGACCTTTAATATGAGGGGTAAAAGATAATAGTGGCTCTAAAACTGTGCCAGTGAGGCCAACTTGAAGAACCAAATGTCACAAAATTAAAAAAAAACAATGAATATGCTGATGGAAAAAAATTTATTGCTCAAAGATGGTAACACCTACAGCAACATGTTGTACATCCCTGGAAAGAGGAGAAACAGACCTTTAATATGAGGGGTAAAAGATAATAGTGGCTCTAAAACTGTGCCAGTGAGGCCAACTTGAAGAACCAAATGTCACAAAATTAAAAAAAAACAATGAATATGCTGATGGAAAAAAATTTATTGCTCAAAGATGGTAACACCTACAGAAACATGTTGTACATCCCTGGAAAGAGGAGAAACAGACCTTTAATATGAGGGGTAAAAGATAGAGTAACTTCGGGTATTGTGGAATACCCATTTTATTTTTACATGCTACAGCCAGAGACCATGCTTAAAATTGGTGATTTTAATACGTTTTGCATATTTATCTATTAGCTAAAGTTTGCAATAGTCTGAGACAGCTAGGGATATTTTTAATTTGATTTTTTTAATTTTTACTGATGGTACCTCGAAAATCTAGATTTTAAGAATTGGAGGGTAATTTGGAATAGTATTCCACATTCCACGAACCATAGTACATTCATCCATTCCTTACAGCTTTCACAGCTTTCCGCATAATATCTGCATCCCAAAACCTTATTTCACCTTTCTTAGGCATCCTCCAAAGCAATCTGAAATTAAAAGCGAAAAAAATTTTTAGCGGTAATATGGAATATAGTATTCCACTATACCCTTCTCATGGTATTCCACATTAGCCGATTTGGAATCTATTGCAAACTACGACTAATAACAAAAAATATATTTAAAAACTCACCAGTTTATAGTAACACAATTGAATTTGACACTTTTTCGATGAAAACTACACTTGCACAGTTAAAGAAACCGCAATTTTTTCCTTCGAAAAAAACTCAAACAAAATTGCACAAAAAAAGTCATGCACACACAAGCAAGAACTTTGACTGAATTAGACACACCGGTTAATAATATCACTAAAGAATAGAGCGTAACACTTTTTTTTTCTGTTTACATTCTGAAAAAAATAAGAGAGCAGACAGACCAGCTGTATATTAAGAAATAAAGCCCTATTCCACATTACCCGAATATTCCACAATACCCGAAGTTACTCTAATAGTGGCTCTAAAACTGTGCCAGTGAGGCCAACTTGAAGAACCAAATGTCACAAAATTAAAAAAAAAAAACAATGAATATGCTGATGGAAAAAAATTTATTGCTCAAAGATGGTAACACCTACAGCAACATGTTGTACATCCCTGGAAAGAGGAGAAACAGACCTTTAATATGAGGGGTAAAAGATAATAGTGGCTCTAAAACTGTGCCAGTGAGGCCAACTTGAAGAACCAAATGTCACAAAATTAAAAAAAAAACAATGAATATGCTGATGGAAAAAAATTTATTGCTCAAAGATGGTAACACCTACAGCAACATGTTGTACATCCCTGGAAAGAGGAGAAACAGACCTTTAATATGAGGGGTAAAAGATAATAGTGGCTCTAAAACTGTGCCAGTGAGGCCAACTTGAAGAACCAAATGTCACAAAATTAAAAAAAAAACAATGAATATGCTGATGGAAAAAAATTTATTTCTCAAAGATGGTAACACCTACAGCAACATGTTGTACATCCCTGGAAAGAGGAGAAACAGACCTTTAATATGAGGGGTAAAAGATAATAGTGGCTCTAAAACTGTGCCAGTGAGGCCAACTTGAAGAACCAAATGTCACAAAATTAAAAAAAAAACAATGAATATGCTGATGGAAAAAAAATTATTGCTCAAAGATGGTAACACCTACAGCAACATGTTGTACATCCCTGGAAAGAGGAGAAACAGACCTTTAATATGAGGGGTAAAAGATAATAGTGGCTCTAAAACTGTGCCAGTGAGGCCAACTTGAAGAACCAAATGTCACAAAATTAAAAAAAAACAATGAATATGCTGATGGAAAAAAAATTATTGCTCAAAGATGGTAACACCTACAGCAACATGTTGTACATCCCTGGAAAGAGGAGAAACAGACCTTTAATATGAGGGGTAAAAGATAATAGTGGCTCTAAAACTGTGCCAGTGAGGCCAACTTGAAGAACCAAATGTCACAAAATTAAAAAAAAACAATGAATATGCTGATGGAAAAAAAATTATTGCTCAAAGATGGTAACACCTACAGCAACATGTTGTACATCCCTGGAAAGAGGAGAAACAGACCTTTAATATGAGGGGTAAAAGATAATAGTGGCTCTAAAACTGTGCCAGTGAGGCCAACTTGAAGAACCAAATGTCACAAAATTAAAAAAAAACAATGAATATGCTGATGGAAAAAAAATTATTGCTCAAAGATGGTAACACCTACAGCAACATGTTGTACATCCCTGGAAAGAGGAGAAACAGACCTTTAATATGAGGGGTAAAAGATAATAGTGGCTCTAAAACTGTGCCAGTGAGGCCAACTTGAAGAACCAAATGTCACAAAATTAAAAAAAAACAATGAATATGCTGATGGAAAAAAAATTATTGCTCAAACAGCAACATGTTGTACATCCCTGGAAAGAGGAGAAACAGACCTTTAATATGAGGGGTAAAAGATAATAGTGGCTCTAAAACTGTGCCAGTGAGGCCAACTTGAAGAACCAAATGTCACAAAATTAAAAAAAAACAATGAATATGCTGATGGAAAAAAAATTATTGCTCAAAGATGGTAACACCTACAGCAACATGTTGTACATCCCTGGAAAGAGGAGAAACAGACCTTTAATATGAGGGGTAAAAGATAATAGTGGCTCTAAAACTGTGCCAGTGAGGCCAACTTGAAGAACCAAATGTCACAAAATTAAAAAAAAACAATGAATATGCTGATGGAAAAAAATTTATTGCTCAAAGATGGTAACACCTACAGCAACATGTTGTACATCCCTGGAAAGAGGAGAAACAGACCTTTAATATGAGGGGTAAAAGATAATAGTGGCTCTAAAACTGTGCCAGTGAGGCCAACTTGAAGAACCAAATGTCACAAAATTAAAAAAAAACAATGAATATGCTGATGGAAAAAAAATTATTGCTCAAAGATGGTAACACCTACAGCAACATGTTGTACATCCCTGGAAAGAGGAGAAACAGACCTTTAATATGAGGGGTAAAAGATAATAGTGGCTCTAAAACTGTGCCAGTGAGGCCAACTTGAAGAACCAAATGTCACAAAATTAAAAAAAAACAATGAATATGCTGATGGAAAAAAAATTATTGCTCAAAGATGGTAACACCTACAGCAACATGTTGTACATCCCTGGAAAGAGGAGAAACAGACCTTTAATATGAGGGGTAAAAGATAATAGTGGCTCTAAAACTGTGCCAGTGAAGGCCAACTTGAAGAACCAAATGTCACAAAATTAAAAAAAAACAATGAATATGCTGATGGAAAAAAATTTATTGCTCAAAGATGGTAACACCTACAGCAACATGTTGTACATCCCTGGAAAGAGGAGAAACAGACCTTTAATATGAGGGGTAAAAGATAATAGTGGCTCTAAAACTGTGCCAGTGAGGCCAACTTGAAGAACCAAATGTCACAAAATTAAAAAAAAACAATGAATATGCTGATGGAAAAAAATTTATTGCTCACAGATGGTAACACCTACAGCAACATGTTGTACATCCCTGGAAAGAGGAGAAACAGACCTTTAATATGAGGGGTAAAAGATAATAGTGGCTCTAAAACTGTGCCAGTGAGGCCAACTTGAAGAACCAAATGTCACAAAATTAAAAAAAAACAATGAATATGCTGATGGAAAAAAATTTATTGCTCAAAGATGGTAACACCTACAGCAACATGTTGTACATCCCTGGAAAGAGGAGAAACAGACCTTTAATATGAGGGGTAAAAGATAATAGTGGCTCTAAAACTGTGCCAGTGAGGCCAACTTGAAGAACCAAATGTCACAAAATTAAAAAAAAACAATGAATATGCTGATGGAAAAAAATTTATTGCTCAAAGATGGTAACACCTACAGCAACATGTTGTACATCCCTGGAAAGAGGAGAAACAGACCTTTAATATGAGGGGTAAAAGATAATAGTGGCTCTAAAACTGTGCCAGTGAGGCCAACTTGAAGAACCAAATGTCACAAAATTAAAAAAAAACAATGAATATGCTGATGGAAAAAAATTTATTGCTCAAAGATGGTAACACCTACAGCAACATGTTGTACATCCCTGGAAAGAGGAGAAACAGACCTTTAATATGAGGGGTAAAAGATAATAGTGGCTCTAAAACTGTGCCAGTGAGGCCAACTTGAAGAACCAAATGTCACAAAATTAAAAAAAAACAATGAATATGCTGATGGAAAAAAATTTATTGCTCAAAGATGGTAACACCTACAGCAACATGTTGTACATCCCTGGAAAGAGGAGAAACAGACCTTTAATATGAGGGGTAAAAGATAATAGTGGCTCTAAAACTGTGCCAGTGAGGCCAACTTGAAGAACCAAATGTCACAAAATTAAAAAAAAACAATGAATATGCTGATGGAAAAAAATTTATTGCTCAAAGATGGTAACACCTACAGCAACATGTTGTACATCCCTGGAAAGAGGAGAAACAGACCTTTAATATGAGGGGTAAAAGATAATAGTGGCTCTAAAACTGTGCCAGTGAGGCCAACTTGAAGAACCAAATGTCACAAAATTAAAAAAAAACAATGAATATGCTGATGGAAAAAAATTTATTGCTCAAAGATGGTAACACCTACAGCAACATGTTGTACATCCCTGGAAAGAGGAGAAACAGACCTTTAATATGAGGGGTAAAAGATAATAGTGGCTCTAAAACTGTGCCAGTGAGGCCAACTTGAAGAACCAAATGTCACAAAATTAAAAAAAAACAATGAATATGCTGATGGAAAAAAATTTATTGCTCAAAGATGGTAACACCTACAGCAACATGTTGTACATCCCTGGAAAGAGGAGAAACAGACCTTTAATATGAGGGGTAAAAGATAATAGTGGCTCTAAAACTGTGCCAGTGAGGCCAACTTGAAGAACCAAATGTCACAAAATTAAAAAAAAAACAATGAATATGCTGATGGAAAAAAATTTATTGCTCAAAGATGGTAACACCTACAGCAACATGTTGTACATCCCTGGAAAGAGGAGAAACAGACCTTTAATATGAGGGGTAAAAGATAATAGTGGCTCTAAAACTGTGCCAGTGAGGCCAACTTGAAGAACCAAATGTCACAAAATTAAAAAAAAACAATGAATATGCTGATGGAAAAAAATTTATTGCTCAAAGATGGTAACACCTACAGCAACATGTTGTACATCCCTGGAAAGAGGAGAAACAGACCTTTAATATGAGGGGTAAAAGATAATAGTGGCTCTAAAACTGTGCCAGTGAGGCCAACTTGAAGAACCAAATGTCACAAAATTAAAAAAAAAACAATGAATATGCTGATGGAAAAAAATTTATTGCTCAAAGATGGTAACACCTACAGCAACATGTTGTACATCCCTGGAAAGAGGAGAAACAGACCTTTAATATGAGGGGTAAAAGATAATAGTGGCTCTAAAACTGTGCCAGTGAGGCCAACTTGAAGAACCAAATGTCACAAAATTAAAAAAAAACAATGAATATGCTGATGGAAAAAAATTTATTGCTCAAAGATGGTAACACCTACAGCAACATGTTGTACATCCCTGGAAAGAGGAGAAACAGACCTTTAATATGAGGGGTAAAAGATAATAGTGGCTCTAAAACTGTGCCAGTGAGGCCAACTTGAAGAACCAAATGTCACAAAATTAAAAAAAAAACAATGAATATGCTGATGGAAAAAAATTTATTGCTCAAAGATGGTAACACCTACAGCAACATGTTGTACATCCCTGGAAAGAGGAGAAACAGACCTTTAATATGAGGGGTAAAAGATAATAGTGGCTCTAAAACTGTGCCAGTGAGGCCAACTTGAAGAACCAAATGTCACAAAATTAAAAAAAAAACAATGAATATGCTGATGGAAAAAAATTTATTGCTCAAAGATGGTAACACCTACAGCAACATGTTGTACATCCCTGGAAAGAGGAGAAACAGACCTTTAATATGAGGGGTAAAAGATAATAGTGGCTCTAAAACTGTGCCAGTGAGGCCAACTTGAAGAACCAAATGTCACAAAATTAAAAAAAAACAATGAATATGCTGATGGAAAAAAATTTATTGCTCAAAGATGGTAACACCTACAGCAACATGTTGTACATCCCTGGAAAGAGGAGAAACAGACCTTTAATATGAGGGGTAAAAGATAATAGTGGCTCTAAAACTGTGCCAGTGAGGCCAACTTGAAGAACCAAATGTCACAAAATTAAAAAAAAACAATGAATATGCTGATGGAAAAAAATTTATTGCTCAAAGATGGTAACACCTACAGCAACATGTTGTACATCCCTGGAAAGAGGAGAAACAGACCTTTAATATGAGGGGTAAAAGATAATAGTGGCTCTAAAACTGTGCCAGTGAGGCCAACTTGAAGAACCAAATGTCACAAAATTAAAAAAAAACAATGAATATGCTGATGGAAAAAAATTTATTGCTCAAAGATGGTAACACCTACAGCAACATGTTGTACATCCCTGGAAAGAGGAGAAACAGACCTTTAATATGAGGGGTAAAAGATAATAGTGGCTCTAAAACTGTGCCAGTGAGGCCAACTTGAAGAACCAAATGTCACAAAATTAAAAAAAAACAATGAATATGCTGATGGAAAAAAATTTATTGCTCAAAGATGGTAACACCTACA
>CASBPI010000020.1:0-23496 GCA_949126925.1 Cheilosia vernalis | reverse complement strand
CTCCTAAATGTATGCAATGATAAAAACGTATGCAATGATAAAAACGTATGCAATGATAAAATGTATGCAATGATTAAACATTAAATACGAGTTGCAAAAAGTACGTATACGACTAGGTAAATGGAAATGAAAAAGCAATTCAAAAAAAGTACGTATACGACTCCGTAAATGGAAATGAAATACCAATTCAGAATATAATGATTTTATTTTAATGGCTCCATTAGTGTTTTGCTTGTTTTTTCCAAAACATGTATTCACTCACGTTAGAGTTTAGAATTATGTATTGTCGTATAGAATAACTCTAAAAGGTACCAGAGTTTGCAAAAAGTTGCCTGAAACAAGTGACAAAAATACAAACGCGAAATGTTGGACAATGAAAAATGCAAATGGATGAATCAGGCAAAAAGAGGGCGTATGCCAACAACACGCGGTGTTCCCAAGCGGTCCCCCATCTAAGTACTAACCGCGCCCGACTCTGCTTGATTTCGGTGATCGGACGAGAACCGATTTTTTCAGCGTGGTATGGTCGTTGGCGAAAATCTAATTTATAAATTTTTTAGAAAACTTACACTTACCATACCTACCTATAAAATTGTCTGCCCTCCAATTCAAAGCAACGCATTGCATCGCAAATCTTTGGACTTAGTAAATATTGCATATTATGTCTTTCCCAGGTGGAAAAAAAAAAGAAAGAAAAAAAGTGACTGTATCCAACAGTCCCCAAATGTGTATGTGTAAACATCGTGCGTGCGGTATGTGTGTGGCTTGATACACGTCATTGAGAAAAGAGGGAATTGTAATAACCGTATTCTTGATATATTATGAAATAACAATTAATATGCCCCAGCTCATAAATGTATGCAATAAATCCCCGCAAGTTAAATGACATCAACTGTTATACAGGAAATGAAAGTGTCATTGGAATTTCATTCGGCTTGCATTGCATTTTGTAGATGTGCTGGTCTACGACACCGGCAATGAATTTCCTCGAGATGTCCGTCACAGCAAAGAAATGTGAGACCATCATATATGAAACAAAAAACATGAGGCACTCCGGGAGTGCCGACAGAAGTGATTACTTGAACAATTACGTGTGTATTTTTCGAATCGTTAGGAAATATTTTATTGTACAAGAAATACTTAAAACTGTTTTGGGAATAAAAACAGCGAACAACAGCCCCACCTATCGGGTCCAAAACGATCCTATCTTTCTAGCTTCATTTAACAATGCACACATACGAAGTTTCATTGCGATCGGTTGAGTTTCTCAGAAAACGGACAACAGCGCCACCTATCGGGTCCAAAACTATCCTATCTTTCTAGCTTCATTTAACAATGCACACATACAAAGTTTCATTGAGATCGGTTGAGTTTCTCAGAAAACGGACCACAGCGCCACCTATCGGGTCCAAAACTATCCTATCTTTCTAGCTTCATTTAACAATGCACACCTACAAAGTTTCATTGAGATCGGTTGAGTTTCTCAGAAAACGGACAACAGCGCCACCTATCGGGTCCAAAACTATCGTATCTTTCTAGCTGCATACAACCATGCACACATACAAAGTTTCATTGGAGTCGGTGACGGTGACGGTGACGGTGACGGTGACGGTGACGGTGACGGTGACGGTAACGGTGACGGTAACGGTAACGGTAACGGTAACGGTAACGGTAACGGTAACAGTGACGGTGACGGTAACGGTAACGGTAACAGTGACGGTGATAGTAACAGTGACGCGAGTTTATTGGTTTCTTCCCATCCAAAGTGCCCAACGCGCCTAAAGAAGTAATAACTTCAAAAACATGCTTTATTTTAGCTCCTAAATGTATGCAATGATAAAAACGTATGCAATGATAAAAACGTATGCAATGATAAAATGTATGCAATGATTAAACATTAAATACGAGTTGCAAAAAGTACGTATACGACTAGGTAAATGGAAATGAAAAAGCAATTCAAAAAAAGTACGTATACGACTCCGTAAATGGAAATGAAATACCAATTCAGAATATAATGATTTTATTTTAATGGCTCCATTAGTGTTTTGCTTGTTTTTTCCAAAACATGTATTCACTCACGTTAGAGTTTAGAATTATGTATTGTCGTATAGAATAACTCTAAAAGGTACCAGAGTTTGCAAAAAGTTGCCTGAAACAAGTGACAAAAATACAAACGCGAAATGTTGGACAATGAAAAATGCAAATGGATGAATCAGGCAAAAAGAGGGCGTATGCCAACAACACGCGGTGTTCCCAAGCGGTCCCCCATCTAAGTACTAACCGCGCCCGACTCTGCTTGATTTCGGTGATCGGACGAGAACCGATTTTTTCAGCGTGGTATGGTCGTTGGCGAAAATCTAATTTATAAATTTTTTAGAAAACTTACACTTACCATACCTACCTATAAAATTGTCTGCCCTCCAATTCAAAGCAACGCATTGCATCGCAAATCTTTGGACTTAGTAAATATTGCATATTATGTCTTTCCCAGGTGGAAAAAAAAAAGAAAGAAAAAAAGTGACTGTATCCAACAGTCCCCAAATGTGTATGTGTAAACATCGTGCGTGCGGTATGTGTGTGGCTTGATACACGTCATTGAGAAAAGAGGGAATTGTAATAACCGTATTCTTGATATATTATGAAATAACAATTAATATGCCCCAGCTCATAAATGTATGCAATAAATCCCCGCAAGTTAAATGACATCAACTGTTATACAGGAAATGAAAGTGTCATTGGAATTTCATTCGGCTTGCATTGCATTTTGTAGATGTGCTGGTCTACGACACCGGCAATGAATTTCCTCGAGATGTCCGTCACAGCAAAGAAATGTGAGACCATCATATATGAAACAAAAAACATGAGGCACTCCGGGAGTGCCGACAGAAGTGATTACTTGAACAATTACGTGTGTATTTTTCGAATCGTTAGGAAATATTTTATTGTACAAGAAATACTTAAAACTGTTTTGGGAATAAAAACAGCGAACAACAGCCCCACCTATCGGGTCCAAAACGATCCTATCTTTCTAGCTTCATTTAACAATGCACACATACGAAGTTTCATTGCGATCGGTTGAGTTTCTCAGAAAACGGACAACAGCGCCACCTATCGGGTCCAAAACTATCCTATCTTTCTAGCTTCATTTAACAATGCACACATACAAAGTTTCATTGAGATCGGTTGAGTTTCTCAGAAAACGGACCACAGCGCCACCTATCGGGTCCAAAACTATCCTATCTTTCTAGCTTCATTTAACAATGCACACCTACAAAGTTTCATTGAGATCGGTTGAGTTTCTCAGAAAACGGACAACAGCGCCACCTATCGGGTCCAAAACTATCGTATCTTTCTAGCTGCATACAACCATGCACACATACAAAGTTTCATTGGAGTCGGTGACGGTGACGGTGACGGTGACGGTGACGGTGACGGTGACGGTGACGGTAACGGTGACGGTAACGGTAACGGTAACGGTAACGGTAACGGTAACGGTAACAGTGACGGTGACGGTAACGGTAACGGTAACAGTGACGGTGATAGTAACAGTGACGCGAGTTTATTGGTTTCTTCCCATCCAAAGTGCCCAACGCGCCTAAAGAAGTAATAACTTCAAAAACATGCTTTATTTTAGCTCCTAAATGTATGCAATGATAAAAACGTATGCAATGATAAAAACGTATGCAATGATAAAATGTATGCAATGATTAAACATTAAATACGAGTTGCAAAAAGTACGTATACGACTAGGTAAATGGAAATGAAAAAGCAATTCAAAAAAAGTACGTATACGACTCCGTAAATGGAAATGAAATACCAATTCAGAATATAATGATTTTATTTTAATGGCTCCATTAGTGTTTTGCTTGTTTTTTCCAAAACATGTATTCACTCACGTTAGAGTTTAGAATTATGTATTGTCGTATAGAATAACTCTAAAAGGTACCAGAGTTTGCAAAAAGTTGCCTGAAACAAGTGACAAAAATACAAACGCGAAATGTTGGACAATGAAAAATGCAAATGGATGAATCAGGCAAAAAGAGGGCGTATGCCAACAACACGCGGTGTTCCCAAGCGGTCCCCCATCTAAGTACTAACCGCGCCCGACTCTGCTTGATTTCGGTGATCGGACGAGAACCGATTTTTTCAGCGTGGTATGGTCGTTGGCGAAAATCTAATTTATAAATTTTTTAGAAAACTTACACTTACCATACCTACCTATAAAATTGTCTGCCCTCCAATTCAAAGCAACGCATTGCATCGCAAATCTTTGGACTTAGTAAATATTGCATATTATGTCTTTCCCAGGTGGAAAAAAAAAAGAAAGAAAAAAAGTGACTGTATCCAACAGTCCCCAAATGTGTATGTGTAAACATCGTGCGTGCGGTATGTGTGTGGCTTGATACACGTCATTGAGAAAAGAGGGAATTGTAATAACCGTATTCTTGATATATTATGAAATAACAATTAATATGCCCCAGCTCATAAATGTATGCAATAAATCCCCGCAAGTTAAATGACATCAACTGTTATACAGGAAATGAAAGTGTCATTGGAATTTCATTCGGCTTGCATTGCATTTTGTAGATGTGCTGGTCTACGACACCGGCAATGAATTTCCTCGAGATGTCCGTCACAGCAAAGAAATGTGAGACCATCATATATGAAACAAAAAACATGAGGCACTCCGGGAGTGCCGACAGAAGTGATTACTTGAACAATTACGTGTGTATTTTTCGAATCGTTAGGAAATATTTTATTGTACAAGAAATACTTAAAACTGTTTTGGGAATAAAAACAGTGAACAACAGCCCCACCTATCGGGTCCAAAACGATCCTATCTTTCTAGCTTCATTTAACAATGCACACATACGAAGTTTCATTGCGATCGGTTGAGTTTCTCAGAAAACGGACAACAGCGCCACCTATCGGGTCCAAAACTATCCTATCTTTCTAGCTTCATTTAACAATGCACACATACAAAGTTTCATTGAGATCGGTTGAGTTTCTCAGAAAACGGACCACAGCGCCACCTATCGGGTCCAAAACTATCCTATCTTTCTAGCTTCATTTAACAATGCACACCTACAAAGTTTCATTGAGATCGGTTGAGTTTCTCAGAAAACGGACAACAGCGCCACCTATCGGGTCCAAAACTATCGTATCTTTCTAGCTGCATACAACCATGCACACATACAAAGTTTCATTGGAGTCGGTGACGGTGACGGTGACGGTGACGGTGACGGTGACGGTGACGGTGACGGTAACGGTGACGGTAACGGTAACGGTAACGGTAACGGTAACGGTAACGGTAACAGTGACGGTGACGGTAACGGTAACGGTAACAGTGACGGTGATAGTAACAGTGACGCGAGTTTATTGGTTTCTTCCCATCCAAAGTGCCCAACGCGCCTAAAGAAGTAATAACTTCAAAAACATGCTTTATTTTAGCTCCTAAATGTATGCAATGATAAAAACGTATGCAATGATAAAAACGTATGCAATGATAAAATGTATGCAATGATTAAACATTAAATACGAGTTGCAAAAAGTACGTATACGACTAGGTAAATGGAAATGAAAAAGCAATTCAAAAAAAGTACGTATACGACTCCGTAAATGGAAATGAAATACCAATTCAGAATATAATGATTTTATTTTAATGGCTCCATTAGTGTTTTGCTTGTTTTTTCCAAAACATGTATTCACTCACGTTAGAGTTTAGAATTATGTATTGTCGTATAGAATAACTCTAAAAGGTACCAGAGTTTGCAAAAAGTTGCCTGAAACAAGTGACAAAAATACAAACGCGAAATGTTGGACAATGAAAAATGCAAATGGATGAATCAGGCAAAAAGAGGGCGTATGCCAACAACACGCGGTGTTCCCAAGCGGTCCCCCATCTAAGTACTAACCGCGCCCGACTCTGCTTGATTTCGGTGATCGGACGAGAACCGATTTACTTTTACTTTTAAATTCATTTTTATTAATATTATTAATTAAACTTATATACTAGACAAAAATGATTAAATCTAATTTAAAACTAACAATCTTAATTCTAGCTTACTGGCTCTTAGCGAGCACTCTAAACTTAACTATATCCTTAAAATTACTGCCTTTCGGCCTTAAATCTATCTATATTTACTTTGATTTGTTTTTTATTTTCCAAGAAACTTTCATAAAACTTGGATTCTTTATTATTATTGTTTTACCTATAAACTACTTAAAACTACCTAAGCTACTTAGCCTAAATTAATTATAATCAGGGTGGTGAGCAATCTTAAGGATTGGTCACCATCCTGATTGCATCCATGGGCGCCTGACAGCCGCCGACAAGGGTTCACCCGTGCCGCCGAGACTCGAGCGACGCAATAGCGTCGGTCGAGTCTCGGTAGCACATACATGTCGGCTAGCCCAGTCCCTCCCAAGGACCCCCTAATCTATCCTAAACCTACAAACTTAATATCTATCTTAAAACTAAGGAGGATGCTACGTCAGTAGCGCACCGGCCCGGGAGAGCGTATCAGCCCTCACCTCTTCCTCAAGCCACCAAAATTCGGTGAACTGCTTTACCGTATCGACCCTGTCCCGATCCGCAATTGCGGTGCTAAAACGGAGGAGCTCCTGAGCATTGGCGGCGTACCCGTCGTGGATGAGCCGCTTATCCCTCGCGCCGCGGTGGCTGTGGTACAATACCGGCACACCATCTTTATTTTGGACTAACCCTTTCATGTCTACATGAAGGAATGCCTCAGGCGGGATAAAGCCAGACCGAAGCGTACTCTCATGGTACATTAAATTGGGGTAGTAAGCCCCTGAGATCAGGCTATTATCACTGGCCATCGCCCTTGCAACGTGCCTCCGAATCACCTTAATAAGGAAATTGTCAACCCTATTCAGTCGAGCCCCATTGTATAGGGTCCTGTTGGGATAGTATTTTGTGTACTCAGATTCGGGAGTTCTAAACAACCCTAGACAGGCCCTGAGACATTGTCTCTCAAACACCCGAATCTTTTCCATATAGAACGGCGCTATATTGAACCACAAAGGACAGCCATAAGCGATGATGGGCCTTATGAGGGCCACGTAGCAAATGACCTTCACCCTGGAGTCAAGTTGACTGCTGCGAAACAGTCTCCTTGTCAGAGCGTAGGCCCGCTTAGCCCCAGCAAGACAAGCATCTATATGTTTGTCAAAATATAGATACTGGTCAAGCCAGATGCCAAGATACCGGACCACGTTTTTCACCACCAATGGCCGTCCCTGCTGTCCAATAATTGTTAATTTTCTCCAGTTTTTTCTGGTATCCCTAGGGGCCCCAGCCAATGGAGTTCTGAACAGGATTGTTTCCGATTTTTGGAAATTGATTTTCAACTTCCAATCATCGCAATACCTCTTAATTTGCTCGAAGTCACGCTGCAGAAGGATTCTGATGACCTCGATTTTTGGTCCTGATCTGTACGCCACTAAATCGTCTGCGTACGCTATAGCATGTCTGAGGGAACCCACCAGATCACTTGTGTAAATATTAAACAGGATCGGAGAATTCACTGCTCCCTGTTGTAAGCCGTTTTTAATTTCGAAAACCCTGCTCGAAGTCACATTGCCAGATTTGACAACGAACTTCTTTCCCATAAGCATGTCATAAATCATATACAGCAAAGGTTTTTGAATGCCCAATCTGGTCAGCTTATAAAAGAGTCCCTCCAACCATACGGTATCGAAGGCCTTCTCAAAGTCGACCAGGCAGGCACCCGTGCATTGATTCTTACTTTTATTCCACTGAATGTCGGAGATCAGTTTCGACGCGGCATGAATAGTGTCATGCCCCGCTCTAAAGCCAAACTGATTTTCCGGAATTATCTTGTTTTCCTCAACCCATCTCAAAAGAGATCTATTGACGACTTTCTCGAATACCTTGCTAACATTCGGGAGCAAACTAATTGACCGAAGATTAGCAGGGTTTGTCCTATCTTTATCCTTTTTAGGGATAGGGTGTACCACCGCTATTTTCCACTGCTCCGGATAATATGCATTATTCAGGGCATTGTTAAATAGAGTGGCGAAGATATCTATCGCCTCTAGCGGCAGGTGTCTTAATACGACGTTTGGGACACCGTCAACTCCCGCCGATTTTTTGTTTTTCAATGATTCAAAGATAAACCGAAGTTCATCTCTACTCACGAACAGATGAGTATTTGCATCGGCGATTGTGCCATTTGCACGGTTGTCGTCATTGAACCCGGTGAAACCGTTGTTCTCGGATCGCCAATCTTGAATTTCGGTCCGCAGATAAAAGTGGTTAAGAAAGGCCCTCTCCTCGAGATCGCGGTTACGGCAAACAGGGTTGTTCACCGTATACACACTCTCAAAGAAAGCTCCCATCAAATCCACCCTCTCCTGCGGGTCTTCGACCACGAAAAAACCATCGTTCGAGTCAGCACTCTCCGGACTTATGCCAGCAGTCAGTAGTGTCTGTCTGTTCTCGTTCGTCCGAGGTATTCGGACACATGAAATGTCGTTATGATCTTTCCGCCTGAACAGTTTATTTATTTGTGGGAACATAATCGGACTACTGGTTTTTATAGCCCGAATTTTATTGCCCCAATACAAACTTACAGATTTTCTGTAATTTTCGGTGATCAACTGTTTCAGGTTTTTGATCATCGATTTCAGTGTCCTTAACTCGGGATCGTTCCTGTCAGTAAACTGTCTGTGTAGCCGTTTAAGCCTCGAGAGCAGTCTACTTTTATGTCGGTACAAAGCATCGATTGTCGCGTTTCGATACTTTTCAGTTTGTTCTTCGTCGGTGGAACGTCCTACCCGAGGGATAGTCCGCTCCATTGTCCGTTTGATGACGACATTCATTTGCCGTAAATGAGTGTCGATCTCATCGTTCGTCAAGTTCCTGTTTGTCGGTGGGTCGATCTCGCATGAGCGTATGTCGCGTTTTAAAACTCTGGAGAAGCGCGACCACTGCGCTTTTCGGTAATCGAAAGAACGCACTTGGTCGTACTGCTCCAGCTGCGTCTGCTCGTTCGGGATCCGTAATACGGCGGCAAGTCCGTAGTGATCACTATCGTACTTAACCGCTCGTAAACAGTTCCGCGTGCTTAGATCAGTGTTTGTTAGTTCGAGTCTTTCGTCAACTAGCGCCAAGTCCAAGAAAGAACCGTCCCTAGGGAAAGACGGGATATCCGTCGCGTATAATTCGAGTTTATACTCAATCATATTATGACGCCACCAGTCGTGAAACTGGTTGCCTCTAGGGTTCGGAATATCATTTCCCCATGCCGCGTGTTTAGCATTGAGGTCTCCGCCCAAAAAGTAATAGTTATCTTCCGATTGAAGCTGTAAGCAACGAAAAAGCGTCTCGATCTCATTCAAAAATTCAATGCGTAGAGGAGATTCAGGTGCGTAAAGCGACACCACATACACCCGCCTCTGGCTATTGAGGGGAATGCATACGATGCATGCTTCCAACACCTGGAACCTTCGCACGTCCCCGCTGTATATGACCCTATGGCGCAAGTCTTTACGAATTAAGATTGCGACACCACCTCCTTGTGTGGAGTTGGGTCGGTCTCTTCTAACTACAATGTAATTTTTATAGCCTAATTTGTGTTTCGGAGTTAGCTTAGTTTCGCTAACCAGAAGTACATCAGGCTTTTCGGCTTCCAACAGATTGGAAAGATTGATCCTTCTCTCGATCCGAATAAGTGAATTAACATTCACCGCAAGGATCTTCAAGTTTACCTCGTCCAGCGTACCCATCATTTTCATGGCGCGGCAGACTCGGCAAACAGTGTCGAATAGATCACGTCTATTCGAGCCGCTTGCTCATTTAACTGTTTCTGGAAATTGTCGATCTTTCCGTGCAATGACAGAAGGATCGATTTCAAATCCAGATCCGCTTCAGGCGTAGTTACCTTCGGCGCGCTTTTTGTTATTGTGCTACCCGGTCCAGTTACCATTTGGGCAAAGGACACATTGGGTGCAACAAAATTAGAGAACGAGCGACTCTTTCGACCTTTCTCTTCTTCAGACTTCTGTTTTCGAGCCTGCACATTCTGTTTAACCTGCTGATACCTGGGACATCCCTTGAAATTTGCAGGATGTCCTGAGGTGTTGCAGAGTACACATGAGAGCTGGCCCCGATCTTCTACTCTTTCCGTGCCTAAGGCACATTCCCCATGTTTGTGGTCCTTGTTACACTTCACGCACCTAAACTGCATGTGGCAGTTAGCCGCGGCGTGCCCGAACCTCTGGCAGCGCATACATTGAAGTACACGATCTGACCTCTTTAATTTTTCCCATCTTACCGCATGATAGTACAGGAATCTGATCCTTTTTAAACTATCGATTTTGCTGTCGGGGGTTAGTTGAACCAAAAAGAATGGTAATTTGCGGCTACCACCCCTGTCCGCAGGCGAGGAAAACGGCTTGACCCCCACGAACTTAAGGTCGTCGCACTCAAAACTCTTAAGCTCCTTTTCAAGCTCCTCTATTTTAACATTGGGGTCTATACCCTTAAGCAGCACCGTTTGTCGCTTTTCTCCTTTTGGAGTGTACGTGAAGTACTCAGCTTCCGCTTTCTCCAGAGCGGTGCGCAACTTTTTGTGCTCCTCCATATTTGTGCACATAATTATATGTTTGGTGGCGTTTAGCCTCTTAATATAAAAATTATTATTAACAACTAATCTACATAACCTTATACTATCACTTATATCTAAATGACTTACATTGATTGGTGGTACTTTTTGTTTTTTTGTCTCTTTTTGTTGTTCTTGCTGCTGCTGCTGTTGTTGTTGCTGCTGCGGTTGCTGTTGTTGTTGTTGTCTCTGCTGCTGGTGTTGCTGCGGTTGCTGTTGTTGTTGTCTCTGCTGCTGTTGCTGCGGTTGCAGTTGCTGCTGTTGTTGTTTTTGTTGTTGGTGTTGCTGCAGTGGCGTTTTGTGTGCCAGCTGCTTCTTTTGTTGTTGCTGCTGCTGCTTAAGCAGAGCTTGTTGTTGTTGCTGCTGCTTAAGCTGTTTTTGTTGTTGATTGTATTGTTGCTGCTCAGCTTGCAGTTGCTTCAGCTTTTGTTGCTGCTGCTGCAATTTTTGCTGGCGCAATTTATTCCTCTTTTCGAGGAGCTCCTTGATTAGCCTATCAAGCTGAGCTTCCTCGTCTTCATCGTCTTTTTGTTGTTTTTGTTCGTCTTCGGCGTCCAGTAACTCCTGAAAGGAATTACCTTCGCCCACGTATCTGCCCTCGCCCCCTTCGGACTCGTACGAGTAGCTGAGGGCATCAGAGTCATCGACGTCTGACTCGTGTGCTGACGAGGTTGCTCGTGACGTCATTTGGTCGTTTGGCTTCGGCTTCCTCTTCTGTGCGAGGTTTGGTGTCGGTTTTAATTTCCTCCTTCGTTTTTCAGTTTTTGTCACTTCTAGCGACTGTACTTGTACCGATGCTGCCTTGCTTGTTGATGGCATTGGTTTCTCTTCAATTGTTTTTGTTGCTGGTACTGTCGTAGCACTGCTTGCATTTGTTGGTACTGCTACTGCTGATGATGTAGTTGTTGTTGCTGAGTTTTCTGCTCCCACTTGCTGATGCTTTACTTTGACCTGCCTGGTCACGCGTTTGGCCAACGGGGCATCCCCTTGCGGGTCTTTGGACTGGCCACTGTCCATCGCCTGATTTTCTTGCGGCACTTCCACACTTGTTATTGTTTTTTGTTATTTATTGCACAAATAAAAATCAATCCCCCACTGGGACTCGAACTTGGCTCCTCTACGTCAGAGCCGACGACTACTTCCTCTGAGCCAAATGGCTTATTGGAAATCTCTGTTCGAAAACACTACTTAACACTGCACTATTGCTTACGCTGCCTCACTAACAAAGTCGTCTGATCACCACGGATGCTGAAGAGCGACGACGAGAACCGATTTTTTCAGCGTGGTATGGTCGTTGGCGAAAATCTAATTTATAAATTTTTTAGAAAACTTACACTTACCATACCTACCTATAAAATTGTCTGCCCTCCAATTCAAAGCAACGCATTGCATCGCAAATCTTTGGACTTAGTAAATATTGCATATTATGTCTTTCCCAGGTGGAAAAAAAAAAGAAAGAAAAAAAGTGACTGTATCCAACAGTCCCCAAATGTGTATGTGTAAACATCGTGCGTGCGGTATGTGTGTGGCTTGATACACGTCATTGAGAAAAGAGGGAATTGTAATAACCGTATTCTTGATATATTATGAAATAACAATTAATATGCCCCAGCTCATAAATGTATGCAATAAATCCCCGCAAGTTAAATGACATCAACTGTTATACAGGAAATGAAAGTGTCATTGGAATTTCATTCGGCTTGCATTGCATTTTGTAGATGTGCTGGTCTACGACACCGGCAATGAATTTCCTCGAGATGTCCGTCACAGCAAAGAAATGTGAGACCATCATATATGAAACAAAAAACATGAGGCACTCCGGGAGTGCCGACAGAAGTGATTACTTGAACAATTACGTGTGTATTTTTCGAATCGTTAGGAAATATTTTATTGTACAAGAAATACTTAAAACTGTTTTGGGAATAAAAACAGCGAACAACAGCCCCACCTATCGGGTCCAAAACGATCCTATCTTTCTAGCTTCATTTAACAATGCACACATACGAAGTTTCATTGCGATCGGTTGAGTTTCTCAGAAAACGGACAACAGCGCCACCTATCGGGTCCAAAACTATCCTATCTTTCTAGCTTCATTTAACAATGCACACATACAAAGTTTCATTGAGATCGGTTGAGTTTCTCAGAAAACGGACCACAGCGCCACCTATCGGGTCCAAAACTATCCTATCTTTCTAGCTTCATTTAACAATGCACACCTACAAAGTTTCATTGAGATCGGTTGAGTTTCTCAGAAAACGGACAACAGCGCCACCTATCGGGTCCAAAACTATCGTATCTTTCTAGCTGCATACAACCATGCACACATACAAAGTTTCATTGGAGTCGGTGACGGTGACGGTGACGGTGACGGTGACGGTGACGGTGACGGTGACGGTAACGGTGACGGTAACGGTAACGGTAACGGTAACGGTAACGGTAACGGTAACAGTGACGGTGACGGTAACGGTAACGGTAACAGTGACGGTGATAGTAACAGTGACGCGAGTTTATTGGTTTCTTCCCATCCAAAGTGCCCAACGCGCCTAAAGAAGTAATAACTTCAAAAACATGCTTTATTTTAGCTCCTAAATGTATGCAATGATAAAAACGTATGCAATGATAAAAACGTATGCAATGATAAAATGTATGCAATGATTAAACATTAAATACGAGTTGCAAAAAGTACGTATACGACTAGGTAAATGGAAATGAAAAAGCAATTCAAAAAAAGTACGTATACGACTCCGTAAATGGAAATGAAATACCAATTCAGAATATAATGATTTTATTTTAATGGCTCCATTAGTGTTTTGCTTGTTTTTTCCAAAACATGTATTCACTCACGTTAGAGTTTAGAATTATGTATTGTCGTATAGAATAACTCTAAAAGGTACCAGAGTTTGCAAAAAGTTGCCTGAAACAAGTGACAAAAATACAAACGCGAAATGTTGGACAATGAAAAATGCAAATGGATGAATCAGGCAAAAAGAGGGCGTATGCCAACAACACGCGGTGTTCCCAAGCGGTCCCCCATCTAAGTACTAACCGCGCCCGACTCTGCTTGATTTCGGTGATCGGACGAGAACCGATTTTTTCAGCGTGGTATGGTCGTTGGCGAAAATCTAATTTATAAATTTTTTAGAAAACTTACACTTACCATACCTACCTATAAAATTGTCTGCCCTCCAATTCAAAGCAACGCATTGCATCGCAAATCTTTGGACTTAGTAAATATTGCATATTATGTCTTTCCCAGGTGGAAAAAAAAAAGAAAGAAAAAAAGTGACTGTATCCAACAGTCCCCAAATGTGTATGTGTAAACATCGTGCGTGCGGTATGTGTGTGGCTTGATACACGTCATTGAGAAAAGAGGGAATTGTAATAACCGTATTCTTGATATATTATGAAATAACAATTAATATGCCCCAGCTCATAAATGTATGCAATAAATCCCCGCAAGTTAAATGACATCAACTGTTATACAGGAAATGAAAGTGTCATTGGAATTTCATTCGGCTTGCATTGCATTTTGTAGATGTGCTGGTCTACGACACCGGCAATGAATTTCCTCGAGATGTCCGTCACAGCAAAGAAATGTGAGACCATCATATATGAAACAAAAAACATGAGGCACTCCGGGAGTGCCGACAGAAGTGATTACTTGAACAATTACGTGTGTATTTTTCGAATCGTTAGGAAATATTTTATTGTACAAGAAATACTTAAAACTGTTTTGGGAATAAAAACAGCGAACAACAGCCCCACCTATCGGGTCCAAAACGATCCTATCTTTCTAGCTTCATTTAACAATGCACACATACGAAGTTTCATTGCGATCGGTTGAGTTTCTCAGAAAACGGACAACAGCGCCACCTATCGGGTCCAAAACTATCCTATCTTTCTAGCTTCATTTAACAATGCACACATACAAAGTTTCATTGAGATCGGTTGAGTTTCTCAGAAAACGGACCACAGCGCCACCTATCGGGTCCAAAACTATCCTATCTTTCTAGCTTCATTTAACAATGCACACCTACAAAGTTTCATTGAGATCGGTTGAGTTTCTCAGAAAACGGACAACAGCGCCACCTATCGGGTCCAAAACTATCGTATCTTTCTAGCTGCATACAACC
Source organism: Cheilosia vernalis (assembly GCA_949126925.1). Classification (NCBI taxonomy): domain Eukaryota; kingdom Metazoa; phylum Arthropoda; class Insecta; order Diptera; family Syrphidae; genus Cheilosia; species Cheilosia vernalis. Next base: position 8,711 of record CASBPI010000020.1, on the reverse strand, counting down.
ATGCACACATACAAAGTTTCATTGGAGTCGGTGACGGTGACGGTGACGGTGACGGTGACGGTGACGGTGACGGTGACGGTAACGGTGACGGTAACGGTAACGGTAACGGTAACGGTAACGGTAACGGTAACAGTGACGGTGACGGTAACGGTAACGGTAACAGTGACGGTGATAGTAACAGTGACGCGAGTTTATTGGTTTCTTCCCATCCAAAGTGCCCAACGCGCCTAAAGAAGTAATAACTTCAAAAACATGCTTTATTTTAGCTCCTAAATGTATGCAATGATAAAAACGTATGCAATGATAAAAACGTATGCAATGATAAAATGTATGCAATGATTAAACATTAAATACGAGTTGCAAAAAGTACGTATACGACTAGGTAAATGGAAATGAAAAAGCAATTCAAAAAAAGTACGTATACGACTCCGTAAATGGAAATGAAATACCAATTCAGAATATAATGATTTTATTTTAATGGCTCCATTAGTGTTTTGCTTGTTTTTTCCAAAACATGTATTCACTCACGTTAGAGTTTAGAATTATGTATTGTCGTATAGAATAACTCTAAAAGGTACCAGAGTTTGCAAAAAGTTGCCTGAAACAAGTGACAAAAATACAAACGCGAAATGTTGGACAATGAAAAATGCAAATGGATGAATCAGGCAAAAAGAGGGCGTATGCCAACAACACGCGGTGTTCCCAAGCGGTCCCCCATCTAAGTACTAACCGCGCCCGACTCTGCTTGATTTCGGTGATCGGACGAGAACCGATTTTTTTTTTTTTTTTTTTTATTTTTTTTTTTTTTTTTAAATTCATTTTTATTATATCATTCATTAAACTTATATACTAGACAAAAACGATTAAATCTAATTTAAAACTAACATTTATCTTAATTCTAGCTTACTGGCTCTTAGCGAGCGCTCTAAACTTAACTATATCCTTAAAATTACTGCCTTTCGGCCTTAAATCTATCTATATTTAATTTTATTGTTTTTTATTTTTCAAGAAACGTTATAAAAACTTGAATTCTTTATTATTCTTATTTTACCTACATACTACTTAAAACTACCTAAGCTACTTAGCCTAAATTAATTATAATCAGGGTGGTGAGCAATCTTAAGGATTGGCCAGCAATCCTAAGGATTGGTCACCATCCTGATTGCATCCATGGGCGCCTGACAGCCGCCGACAAGGGTTCACCCGTGCCGCCGAGACTCGAGCGACGCAATAGCGTCGGTCGAGTCTCGGTAGCACATACATGTCGGCTAGCCCAGTCCCTCCCAAGGACCCCCTAATCTATCCTAAGCCTACAAACTTAATATCTATCTTAAAACTAAGGAGGATGCTACGTCAGTAGCGCACCGGCCCGGGAGAGCGTATCAGCCCTCACCTCTTCTTTAAGCCACCAATATTCGGTGTACTGCTTTAACGTATCGACCTTGTCCCGATCCGCAATTGCGGTGCTAAAACGGAGGAGCTCCTGAGCATTGGCGGCGGACCCGTCGTGGATGAGCCGCTTATCCCTCGCGCCGCGGTGGCTGTGGTACAATACCGGCACACCATCTTTATTCTGGACTAACCCTTTCATGTCTACATGAAGGAATGCCTCAGGCGGGATAAAGCCAGACCGAAGCGTACTCTCATGGTACATTAAATTGGGGTAGTAAGCCCCTGAGATCAGGCTATTATCACTGGCCATCGCCCTTGCAACGTGCCTCCGAATCACCTTAATAAGGAAATTGTCAACCCTATTCAGTCGAGCCCCATTGTATAGGGTCCTGTTGGGATAGTATTTTGTGTACTCAGATTCGGGAGTTCTAAACAACCCTAGGCAGGCCCTGAGACATTGTCTCTCAAACACCCGAATCTTTTCCATATAGAACGGCGCTATATTGAACCACAAAGGACAGCCATAAGCGATGATGGGCCTTATGAGGGCCACGTAGCAAATGACCTTCACTCTGGAGTCAAGTTGACTGCTGCGAAACAGTCTCCTTGTCAGAGCGTAGGCCCGCTTAGCCCCAGCAAGACAAGCATCTATATGTTTGTCAAAATATAGATACTGGTCGAGCCAGATGCCAAGATACCGGACCACGTTTTTCACCACCAACGGCCGTCCCTGCTGTCCAATAATTGTTAATTTTCTCCAGTTTTTTCTGGTATCCCTAGGGGCCCTAGCCAATGGAGTTCTGAACAGGATTGTTTCCGATTTTTGGAAATTGATTTTCAACTTCCAATCATCGCAATACCTCTTAATTTGCTCGAAGTCACGCTGCAGAAGGATTCTGATGACCTCGATTTTTGGTCCTGATCTGTACGCCACTAAATCGTCTGCGTACGCTATAGCATGTCTGAGGGAACCCACCAGATCACTTGTGTAAATATTAAACAGGATCGGAGAATTCACTGCTCCCTGTTGTAAGCCGTTTTTAATTTCAAAAACCCTGCTCGAAGTCACATTGCCAGATTTGACAACGAACTTCTTTCCCATAAGCATGTCATAAATCATATACAGCAAAGGTTTTTGAATGCCCAATCTGGTCAGCTTATAAAAGAGTCCCTCCAACCATACGGTATCGAAGGCCTTCTCAAAGTCGACCAGGCAGGCACCCGTGCATTGATTCTTACTTTTATTCCACTGAATGTCGGAGATCAGTTTCGACGCGGCATGAATAGTGTCATGCCCCGCTCTAAAGCCAAACTGATTTTCCGGAATTATCTTGTTTTCCTCAACCCATCTTAAAAGAGATCTATTGACGACTTTCTCGAATACCTTGCTAACATTCGGGAGCAAACTAATTGACCGAAGATTAGCAGGGTTTGTCCTATCTTTATCCTTTTTAGGGATAGGGTGTACCACCGCTATTTTCCACTGCGCCGGATAATATGCATTATTCAGCGCATTGTTAAATAGCGTGGTGAAGATATCTATCGCCTCTAGCGGCAGGTGTCTTAATACGACGTTTGGGACACCGTCAACTCCCGCCGATTTTTTGTTTTTCAATGATTCAAAGATCAACCGAAGTTCATCTCTACTCACGAACAGATGAGTATTTGCATCGGCGATTGTGCCATTTGCACGGTTGTCGTCATTGAACCCGGTGAAACCGTTGTTCTCGGATCGCCAATCATGAATTTCGGTCCGCAGATAAAAGTGGTTAAGAAAGGCCCTCTCCTCGAGATCGCGATTACGGCAAACAGGGTTGTTCACCGTATACACACTCTCAAAGAAAGCTCCCATCAAATCCACCCTCTCCCGCGGGTCTTCGACCACGAAAAAACCATCGTTCGAGTCAGCACTCTCCGGACTTATGCCAGCAGTCAGTAGTGTCTGTCTGTTCTCGTTCGTCCGAGGTATTCGAACACATGAAATATCGTTATGATCTTTCCGCCTGAACAGTTTATTTATTTGTGGGAACATATTCGGACTACTGGTTTTTATAGCCCGAATTTTATTGCCCCAATACAAACTTACAGATTTTCTGTAATTTTCGGTGATCAACTGTTTCAGGTTTTTGATCATCGACATCAGTGTCCTTAACTCGGGATCGTTCCTGTCAGTAAACTGTCTGTGTAGCCGTTTAAGCCTCGAGAGCAGTCTACTTTTATGTCTGTACAAAGCATCGATTGTCGCGTTTCGATACTTATCAGTTTGTTCTTCGTCGGTGGAACGTCCTACCCGAGGGATAGTCCGCTCCATTGTCCGTTTGATGACGACATTCATTTGCCGTAAATGAGTGTCGATCTCATCGTTCGTCAAGTTCCTGTTTGTCGGTGGGTCGATCTCGCATGAGCGTATGTCGCGTTTTAAAACTCTGGAGAAGCGCGACCACTGCGCTTTTCGGTAATCGAAAGAACGCACTTGGTCGTACTGCTCCAGCTGCGTCTGCTCGTTCGGGATCCGTAATACGGCGGCAAGTCCGTAGTGATCACTATCGTACTTAACCGCTCGTAAACAGTTCCGCGTGCTTAGATCAGTGTTTGTTAGTTCGAGTCTTTCGTCAACTAGCGCCAAGTCCAAGAAAGAACCGTCCCTAGGGAAAGACGGGATATCCGTCGCGTATAATTCGAGTTTATACTCAATCATATTATGACGCCACCAGTCGTGAAACTGGTTGCCTCTAGGGTTCGGGATATCATTTCCCCATGCCGCGTGTTTAGCATTGAGGTCTCCGCCCAAAAAGTAATAGTTATCTTCCGATTGAAGCTGTAAGCAGCGAAAAAGCGTCTCGATCTCATTCAAAAATTCAATGCGTAGAGGAGATTCAGGTGCGTAAAGCGACACCACATACACCCGCCTCTGGCTATTGAGGGGAATGCATACGATGCATGCTTCCAACACCTGGAACCTTCGCACGTCCCCGCTGTATATGACCCTATGGCGCAAGCCTTTACGAATTAAGATAGCGACACCACCTCCTTGTGTGGAGTTGGGTCGGTCTCTTCTAACTACAATGTAATTCTTATAGCCTAATTTGTGTTTCGGAGTTAGCTTAGTTTCGCTAACCAGAAGTACATCAGGCTTTTCGGCTTCCAACAGATTGGAAAGATTGATCCTTCTCTCGATCCGAATAAGTGAATTAACATTCACCGCAAGGATCTTCAAGTTTACCTCGTCCAGCGTACCCATCATATTCATGGCGCGGCAGACTCGGCAAACAGTGTCGAATAGATCACGTCTATTCGAGCCGCTTGCTCATTTAACTGTTTCTGGAAATTGTCGATCTTTCCGTGCAATGACAGAAGGATCGATTTCAAATCCAGATCCGCTTCAGGCGTAGGAACCTTCGGCGCGCTTTTTGTTATTGTGCTACCTGGTCCAGTTACCATTTGGGCAAAGGACACATTGGGTGCAACAAAATTAGAGAACGAGCGACTCTTTCGACCTTTCTCTTCTTCAGACTTCTGTTTTCGAGCCTGCACATTCTGTTTAACCTGCTGATACCTGGGACATCCCTTGAAATTTGCAGGATGTCCTGAGGTGTTGCAGAGTACACATGAGAGCTGGCCCCGATCTTCTACTCTTTCCGTGCCTAAGGCACATTCCCCATGTTTGTGGTCCTTGTTACACTTCACGCACCTAAACTGCATGTGGCAGTTAGCTGCGGCGTGCCCGAACCTCTGGCAGCGCATACATTGAAGTACACGATCTGACCTCTTTAATTTTTCCCAACGTACCGCATGATAGTACAGGAATCTGATCCTTTTCAGACTATCTATTTTGCTGTCGGGGGTTAGTTGAACCAAAAAGAATGGTAATTTGCGGCTACCACCCCTGTCCGCAGGCGAGGAAAACGGCTTGACCCCCACGAACTTAAGGTCGTCGCACTCAAAACTCTTAAGCTCCTTTTCAAGCTCCTCTATTTTAACATTTGGGTCTATACCCTTAAGCAGCACCGTTTGTCGCTTTTCTCCTTTTGGAGTGTACGTGAAGTACTCAGCTTCTGCTTTCTCCAGAGCGGTGCGCAACTTTTTGTGCTCCTCCATGTTAGTGCACATAATTATGTGCTTGGTGGCGTTTAGCCTCTTAATATAAAAATTATTATTAACAACTAATCTACATAATCTAATGCTATCGCTTATATCTAAATAACTTACATTAATTGGTGGTACTTTTTGTTTTTTTGTCTCTTTTTGTTGTTCTTGCTGCTGCTGCTGTTGTTGTTGCTGCTGCGGTTGCTGTTGTTGTTGTCTCTGCTGCTGTTGCTGCGGTTGCAGTTGCTGCTGTTGTTGTTTTTGTTGTTGGTGTTGCTGCAGTGGCTTTTTGTTTGCCAGCTGCTTCTTTTGTTGTTGCAGCTTAAGCAGAGCTTGTTGTTGTTGCTGCTGCTTAAGCTGTTTTTCTTGTTGTTTGTGTTGTTGCTGCTCAGCTTGCAGTTGCTTCAGCTTTTGTTGCTGCTGCTGCAATTTTTGCTGGCGCAATTTCTCCCTCTTTGCGAGGAGCTCCTTGATCAGCCTATCAAGCTGGGCTTCCTCGTCTTCTTCGTCGGCTTGTTGTTGCTCTTCTTCTTGGGCGTCCAGTAACTCTTGAAATGAGTTACCTTCGCCCACATATCTGCCCTCGCCCCCTTCGGACTCGTAAGAGTAGCTGAGGGCATCAGAATCTTCGCCATCTGTCTCGTGTGCTGACGAGTTTGCTCGTGACGTCATCTGTTCGTTTGGCTTCGGCTTCCTCTTATGTGTTAGGTTCGGTATTGGCTTCAATTTCCTTCGCCTTTTTTCTGTTTTTGCCACTTGTGCTGACTGTACCAATGCTGCGGTACTTGTCGATGGCAAGTCCATGTTTGTTGTTGGTGCTGGTACTGCTACCGCACTTATTATTATTTTTGGTGCTGCTGCTACTGGAGCCGCTGTAGTTGTTGTTGTTGGCATAGCCACCTGCTGCTGTTTTGCCTTTTCTTGTCTGGTCACGCGTTTGGCCAACGGGGTATCGCCTTGCGGGACCTTGGACTGGCCACTGTCCATCGCCTGATCTTCCGGCACTTCCACACTTGTTTTGATATTATTTTTGGTATTAATTAAATTAATAAAAATCAATCCCCCACTGGGACTCGAACTTGGCTCCTCTACGTCAGAGCCCACGACTACTTCCTCTGAGCCAAATGGCTTATTGGAAATTACTGTTCAAAAACTCTTCTTAACACTGCACTATTGCTTACGCTGCCTCACTAACTAAGTCGTCTGATCACCACGGATGCTGAAGAGCGACTGACGAGAACCGATTTTTTCAGCGTGGTATGGTCGTTGGCGAAAATCTAATTTATAAATTTTTTAGAAAACTTACACTTACCATACCTACCTATAAAATTGTCTGCCCTCCAATTCAAAGCAACGCATTGCATCGCAAATCTTTGGACTTAGTAAATATTGCATATTATGTCTTTCCCAGGTGGAAAAAAAAAAGAAAGAAAAAAAGTGACTGTATCCAACAGTCCCCAAATGTGTATGTGTAAACATCGTGCGTGCGGTATGTGTGTGGCTTGATACACGTCATTGAGAAAAGAGGGAATTGTAATAACCGTATTCTTGATATATTATGAAATAACAATTAATATGCCCCAGCTCATAAATGTATGCAATAAATCCCCGCAAGTTAAATGACATCAACTGTTATACAGGAAATGAAAGTGTCATTGGAATTTCATTCGGCTTGCATTGCATTTTGTAGATGTGCTGGTCTACGACACCGGCAATGAATTTCCTCGAGATGTCCGTCACAGCAAAGAAATGTGAGACCATCATATATGAAACAAAAAACATGAGGCACTCCGGGAGTGCCGACAGAAGTGATTACTTGAACAATTACGTGTGTATTTTTCGAATCGTTAGGAAATATTTTATTGTACAAGAAATACTTAAAACTGTTTTGGGAATAAAAACAGCGAACAACAGCCCCACCTATCGGGTCCAAAACGATCCTATCTTTCTAGCTTCATTTAACAATGCACACATACGAAGTTTCATTGCGATCGGTTGAGTTTCTCAGAAAACGGACAACAGCGCCACCTATCGGGTCCAAAACTATCCTATCTTTCTAGCTTCATTTAACAATGCACACATACAAAGTTTCATTGAGATCGGTTGAGTTTCTCAGAAAACGGACCACAGCGCCACCTATCGGGTCCAAAACTATCCTATCTTTCTAGCTTCATTTAACAATGCACACCTACAAAGTTTCATTGAGATCGGTTGAGTTTCTCAGAAAACGGACAACAGCGCCACCTATCGGGTCCAAAACTATCGTATCTTTCTAGCTGCATACAACCATGCACACATACAAAGTTTCATTGGAGTCGGTGACGGTGACGGTGACGGTGACGGTGACGGTGACGGTGACGGTGACGGTAACGGTGACGGTAACGGTAACGGTAACGGTAACGGTAACGGTAACGGTAACAGTGACGGTGACGGTAACGGTAACGGTAACAGTGACGGTGATAGTAACAGTGACGCGAGTTTATTGGTTTCTTCCCATCCAAAGTGCCCAACGCGCCTAAAGAAGTAATAACTTCAAAAACATGCTTTATTTTAGCTCCTAAATGTATGCAATGATAAAAACGTATGCAATGATAAAAACGTATGCAATGATAAAATGTATGCAATGATTAAACATTAAATACGAGTTGCAAAAAGTACGTATACGACTAGGTAAATGGAAATGAAAAAGCAATTCAAAAAAAGTACGTATACGACTCCGTAAATGGAAATGAAATACCAATTCAGAATATAATGATTTTATTTTAATGGCTCCATTAGTGTTTTGCTTGTTTTTTCCAAAACATGTATTCACTCACGTTAGAGTTTAGAATTATGTATTGTCGTATAGAATAACTCTAAAAGGTACCAGAGTTTGCAAAAAGTTGCCTGAAACAAGTGACAAAAATACAAACGCGAAATGTTGGACAATGAAAAATGCAAATGGATGAATCAGGCAAAAAGAGGGCGTATGCCAACAACACGCGGTGTTCCCAAGCGGTCCCCCATCTAAGTACTAACCGCGCCCGACTCTGCTTGATTTCGGTGATCGGACGAGAACCGATTTTTTCAGCGTGGTATGGTCGTTGGCGAAAATCTAATTTATAAATTTTTTAGAAAACTTACACTTACCATACCTACCTATAAAATTGTCTGCCCTCCAATTCAAAGCAACGCATTGCATCGCAAATCTTTGGACTTAGTAAATATTGCATATTATGTCTTTCCCAGGTGGA
>CASBPI010000019.1:0-28126 GCA_949126925.1 Cheilosia vernalis | reverse complement strand
ATTGCTCAAAGATGGTAACACCTACAGCAACATGTTGTACATCCCTGGAAAGAGGAGAAACAGACCTTTAATATGAGGGGTAAAAGATACATAGTGGCTCTAAAACTGTGCCAGTGAGGCCAACTTGAAGAACCAAATGTCACAAAATTAAAAAAAAACAATGAATATGCTGATGGAAAAAAATTTATTGCTCAAAGATGGTAACACCTACAGCAACATGTTGTACATCCCTGGAAAGAGGAGAAACAGACCTTTAATATGAGGGGTAAAAGATAATAGTGGCTCTAAAACTGTGCCAGTGAGGCCAACTTGAAGAACCAAATGTCACAAAATTAAAAAAAAACAATGAATATGCTGATGGAAAAAAATTTATTGCTCAAAGATGGTAACACCTACAGCAACATGTTGTACATCCCTGGAAAGAGGAGAAACAGACCTTTAATATGAGGGGTAAAAGATAATAGTGGCTCTAAAACTGTGCCAGTGAGGCCAACTTGAAGAACCAAATGTCACAAAATTAAAAAAAAACAATGAATATGCTGATGGAAAAAAATTTATTGCTCAAAGATGGTAACACCTACAGCAACATGTTGTACATCCCTGGAAAGAGGAGAAACAGACCTTTAATATGAGGGGTAAAAGATAATAGTGGCTCTAAAACTGTGCCAGTGAGGCCAACTTGAAGAACCAAATGTCACAAAATTAAAAAAAAACAATGAATATGCTGATGGAAAAAAATTTATTGCTCAAAGATGGTAACACCTACAGCAACATGTTGTACATCCCTGGAAAGAGGAGAAACAGACCTTTAATATGAGGGGTAAAAGATAATAGTGGCTCTAAAACTGTGCCAGTGAGGCCAACTTGAAGAACCAAATGTCACAAAATTAAAAAAAAACAATGAATATGCTGATGGAAAAAAATTTATTGCTCAAAGATGGTAACACCTACAGCAACATGTTGTACATCCCTGGAAAGAGGAGAAACAGACCTTTAATATGAGGGGTAAAAGATAATAGTGGCTCTAAAACTGTGCCAGTGAGGCCAACTTGAAGAACCAAATGTCACAAAATTAAAAAAAAACAATGAATATGCTGATGGAAAAAAATTTATTGCTCAAAGATGGTAACACCTACAGCAACATGTTGTACATCCCTGGAAAGAGGAGAAACAGACCTTTAATATGAGGGGTAAAAGATAATAGTGGCTCTAAAACTGTGCCAGTGAGGCCAACTTGAAGAACCAAATGTCACAAAATTAAAAAAAAAACAATGAATATGCTGATGGAAAAAAATTTATTGCTCAAAGATGGTAACACCTACAGCAACATGTTGTACATCCCTGGAAAGAGGAGAAACAGACCTTTAATATGAGGGGTAAAAGATAATAGTGGCTCTAAAACTGTGCCAGTGAGGCCAACTTGAAGAACCAAATGTCACAAAATTAAAAAAAAAACAATGAATATGCTGATGGAAAAAAATTTATTGCTCAAAGATGGTAACACCTACAGCAACATGTTGTACATCCCTGGAAAGAGGAGAAACAGACCTTTAATATGAGGGGTAAAAGATAATAGTGGCTCTAAAACTGTGCCAGTGAGGCCAACTTGAAGAACCAAATGTCACAAAATTAAAAAAAAACAATGAATATGCTGATGGAAAAAAATTTATTGCTCAAAGATGGTAACACCTACAGCAACATGTTGTACATCCCTGGAAAGAGGAGAAACAGACCTTTAATATGAGGGGTAAAAGATAATAGTGGCTCTAAAACTGTGCCAGTGAGGCCAACTTGAAGAACCAAATGTCACAAAATTAAAAAAAAACAATGAATATGCTGATGGAAAAAAATTTATTGCTCAAAGATGGTAACACCTACAGCAACATGTTGTACATCCCTGGAAAGAGGAGAAACAGACCTTTAATATGAGGGGTAAAAGATAATAGTGGCTCTAAAACTGTGCCAGTGAGGCCAACTTGAAGAACCAAATGTCACAAAATTAAAAAAAAACAATGAATATGCTGATGGAAAAAAAATTTATTGCTCAAAGATGGTAACACCTACAGCAACATGTTGTACATCCCTGGAAAGAGGAGAAACAGACCTTTAATATGAGGGGTAAAAGATAATAGTGGCTCTAAAACTGTGCCAGTGAGGCCAACTTGAAGAACCAAATGTCACAAAATTAAAAAAAAAACAATGAATATGCTGATGGAAAAAAATTTATTGCTCAAAGATGGTAACACCTACAGCAACATGTTGTACATCCCTGGAAAGAGGAGAAACAGACCTTTAATATGAGGGGTAAAAGATAATAGTGGCTCTAAAACTGTGCCAGTGAGGCCAACTTGAAGAACCAAATGTCACAAAATTAAAAAAAAACAATGAATATGCTGATGGAAAAAAATTTATTGCTCAAAGATGGTAACACCTACAGCAACATGTTGTACATCCCTGGAAAGAGGAGAAACAGACCTTTAATATGAGGGGTAAAAGATAATAGTGGCTCTAAAACTGTGCCAGTGAGGCCAACTTGAAGAACCAAATGTCACAAAATTAAAAAAAAACAATGAATATGCTGATGGAAAAAAATTTATTGCTCAAAGATGGTAACACCTACAGCAACATGTTGTACATCCCTGGAAAGAGGAGAAACAGACCTTTAATATGAGGGGTAAAAGATAATAGTGGCTCTAAAACTGTGCCAGTGAGGCCAACTTGAAGAACCAAATGTCACAAAATTAAAAAAAAACAATGAATATGCTGATGGAAAAAAATTTATTGCTCAAAGATGGTAACACCTACAGCAACATGTTGTACATCCCTGGAAAGAGGAGAAACAGACCTTTAATATGAGGGGTAAAAGATAATAGTGGCTCTAAAACTGTGCCAGTGAGGCCAACTTGAAGAACCAAATGTCACAAAATTAAAAAAAAACAATGAATATGCTGATGGAAAAAAATTTATTGCTCAAAGATGGTAACACCTACAGCAACATGTTGTACATCCCTGGAAAGAGGAGAAACAGACCTTTAATATGAGGGGTAAAAGATAATAGTGGCTCTAAAACTGTGCCAGTGAGGCCAACTTGAAGAACCAAATGTCACAAAATTAAAAAAAAACAATGAATATGCTGATGGAAAAAAATTTATTGCTCAAAGATGGTAACACCTACAGCAACATGTTGTACATCCTGGAAAGAGGAGAAACAGACCTTTAATATGAGGGGTAAAAGATAATAGTGGCTCTAAAACTGTGCCAGTGAGGCCAACTTGAAGAACCAAATGTCACAAAATTAAAAAAAAAACAATGAATATGCTGATGGAAAAAAATTTATTGCTCAAAGATGGTAACACCTACAGCAACATGTTGTACATCCCTGGAAAGAGGAGAAACAGACCTTTAATATGAGGGGTAAAAGATAATAGTGGCTCTAAAACTGTGCCAGTGAGGCCAACTTGAAGAACCAAATGTCACAAAATTAAAAAAAAACAATGAATATGCTGATGGAAAAAAATTTATTGCTCAAAGATGGTAACACCTACAGCAACATGTTGTACATCCCTGGAAAGAGGAGAAACAGACCTTTAATATGAGGGGTAAAAGATAATAGTGGCTCTAAAACTGTGCCAGTGAGGCCAACTTGAAGAACCAAATGTCACAAAATTAAAAAAAAAACAATGAATATGCTGATGGAAAAAAATTTATTGCTCAAAGATGGTAACACCTACAGCAACATGTTGTACATCCCTGGAAAGAGGAGAAACAGACCTTTAATATGAGGGGTAAAAGATAATAGTGGCTCTAAAACTGTGCCAGTGAGGCCAACTTGAAGAACCAAATGTCACAAAATTAAAAAAAAAACAATGAATATGCTGATGGAAAAAAATTTATTGCTCAAAGATGGTAACACCTACAGCAACATGTTGTACATCCCTGGAAAGAGGAGAAACAGACCTTTAATATGAGGGGTAAAAGATAATAGTGGCTCTAAAACTGTGCCAGTGAGGCCAACTTGAAGAACCAAATGTCACAAAATTAAAAAAAAACAATGAATATGCTGATGGAAAAAAATTTATTGCTCAAAGATGGTAACACCTACAGCAACATGTTGTACATCCCTGGAAAGAGGAGAAACAGACCTTTAATATGAGGGGTAAAAGATAATAGTGGCTCTAAAACTGTGCCAGTGAGGCCAACTTGAAGAACCAAATGTCACAAAATTAAAAAAAAACAATGAATATGCTGATGGAAAAAAATTTATTGCTCAAAGATGGTAACACCTACAGCAACATGTTGTACATCCCTGGAAAGAGGAGAAACAGACCTTTAATATGAGGGGTAAAAGATAATAGTGGCTCTAAAACTGTGCCAGTGAGGCCAACTTGAAGAACCAAATGTCACAAAATTAAAAAAAAACAATGAATATGCTGATGGAAAAAAATTTATTGCTCAAAGATGGTAACACCTACAGCAACATGTTGTACATCCCTGGAAAGAGGAGAAACAGACCTTTAATATGAGGGGTAAAAGATAATAGTGGCTCTAAAACTGTGCCAGTGAGGCCAACTTGAAGAACCAAATGTCACAAAATTAAAAAAAAACAATGAATATGCTGATGGAAAAAAATTTATTGCTCAAAGATGGTAACACCTACAGCAACATGTTGTACATCCCTGGAAAGAGGAGAAACAGACCTTTAATATGAGGGGTAAAAGATAATAGTGGCTCTAAAACTGTGCCAGTGAGGCCAACTTGAAGAACCAAATGTCACAAAATTAAAAAAAAACAATGAATATGCTGATGGAAAAAAATTTATTGCTCAAAGATGGTAACACCTACAGCAACATGTTGTACATCCCTGGAAAGAGGAGAAACAGACCTTTAATATGAGGGGTAAAAGATAATAGTGGCTCTAAAACTGTGCCAGTGAGGCCAACTTGAAGAACCAAATGTCACAAAATTAAAAAAAAACAATGAATATGCTGATGGAAAAAAATTTATTGCTCAAAGATGGTAACACCTACAGCAACATGTTGTACATCCCTGGAAAGAGGAGAAACAGACCTTTAATATGAGGGGTAAAAGATAATAGTGGCTCTAAAACTGTGCCAGTGAGGCCAACTTGAAGAACCAAATGTCACAAAATTAAAAAAAAACAATGAATATGCTGATGGAAAAAAATTTATTGCTCAAAGATGGTAACACCTACAGCAACATGTTGTACATCCCTGGAAAGAGGAGAAACAGACCTTTAATATGAGGGGTAAAAGATAATAGTGGCTCTAAAACTGTGCCAGTGAGGCCAACTTGAAGAACCAAATGTCACAAAATTAAAAAAAAACAATGAATATGCTGATGGAAAAAAATTTATTGCTCAAAGATGGTAACACCTACAGCAACATGTTGTACATCCCTGGAAAGAGGAGAAACAGACCTTTAATATGAGGGGTAAAAGATAATAGTGGCTCTAAAACTGTGCCAGTGAGGCCAACTTGAAGAACCAAATGTCACAAAATTAAAAAAAAACAATGAATATGCTGATGGAAAAAAATTATTGCTCAAAGATGGTAACACCTACAGCAACATGTTGTACATCCCTGGAAAGAGGAGAAACAGACCTTTAATATGAGGGGTAAAAGATAATAGTGGCTCTAAAACTGTGCCAGTGAGGCCAACTTGAAGAACCAAATGTCACAAAATTAAAAAAAAACAATGAATATGCTGATGGAAAAAAATTTATTGCTCAAAGATGGTAACACCTACAGCAACATGTTGTACATCCCTGGAAAGAGGAGAAACAGACCTTTAATATGAGGGGTAAAAGATAATAGTGGCTCTAAAACTGTGCCAGTGAGGCCAACTTGAAGAACCAAATGTCACAAAATTAAAAAAAAACAATGAATATGCTGATGGAAAAAAATTTATTGCTCAAAGATGGTAACACCTACAGCAACATGTTGTACATCCCTGGAAAGAGGAGAAACAGACCTTTAATATGAGGGGTAAAAGATAATAGTGGCTCTAAAACTGTGCCAGTGAGGCCAACTTGAAGAACCAAATGTCACAAAATTAAAAAAAAACAATGAATATGCTGATGGAAAAAAATTTATTGCTCAAAGATGGTAACACCTACAGCAACATGTTGTACATCCCTGGAAAGAGGAGAAACAGACCTTTAATATGAGGGGTAAAAGATAATAGTGGCTCTAAAACTGTGCCAGTGAGGCCAACTTGAAGAACCAAATGTCACAAAATTAAAAAAAAACAATGAATATGCTGATGGAAAAAAATTTATTGCTCAAAGATGGTAACACCCACAGCAACATGTTGTACATCTCTGGAAAGAGGAGAAACAGACCTTTGATATGAGGGGTAAAAGATAATAGTGGCTCTAAAACTGTGCCAGTGAGGCCAACTTGAAGAACCAAATGTCACAAAATTAAAAAAAAACAATGAATATGCTGATGGAAAAAAATTTATTGCTCAAAGATGGTAACACCTACAGCAACATGTTGTACATCCCTGGAAAGAGGAGAAACAGACCTTTAATATGAGGGGTAAAAGATAATAGTGGCTCTAAAACTGTGCCAGTGAGGCCAACTTGAAGAACCAAATGTCACAAAATAAAAAAAAAACAATGAATATGCTGATGGAAAAAAATTTATTGCTCAAAGATGGTAACACCTACAGCAACATGTTGTACATCCCTGGAAAGAGGAGAAACAGACCTTTAATATGAGGGGTAAAAGATAATAGTGGCTCTAAAACTGTGCCAGTGAGGCCAACTTGAAGAACCAAATGTCACAAAATTAAAAAAAAACAATGAATATGCTGATGGAAAAAAATTTATTGCTCAAAGATGGTAACACCTACAGCAACATGTTGTACATCCCTGGAAAGAGGAGAAACAGACCTTTAATATGAGGGGTAAAAGATAATAGTGGCTCTAAAACTGTGCCAGTGAGGCCAACTTGAAGAACCAAATGTCACAAAATTAAAAAAAAAACAATGAATATGCTGATGGAAAAAAATTTATTGCTCAAAGATGGTAACACCTACAGCAACATGTTGTACATCCCTGGAAAGAGGAGAAACAGACCTTTAATATGAGGGGTAAAAGATAATAGTGGCTCTAAAACTGTGCCAGTGAGGCCAACTTGAAGAACCAAATGTCACAAAATTAAAAAAAAACAATGAATATGCTGATGGAAAAAAATTTATTGCTCAAAGATGGTAACACCTACAGCAACATGTTGTACATCCCTGGAAAGAGGAGAAACAGACCTTTAATATGAGGGGTAAAAGATAATAGTGGCTCTAAAACTGTGCCAGTGAGGCCAACTTGAAGAACCAAATGTCACAAAATTAAAAAAAAACAATGAATATGCTGATGGAAAAAAATTTATTGCTCAAAGATGGTAACACCTACAGCAACATGTTGTACATCTCTGGAAAGAGGAGAAACAGACCTTTGATATGAGGGGTAAAAGATAATAGTGGCTCTAAAACTGTGCCAGTGAGGCCAACTTGAAGAACCAAATGTCACAAAATTAAAAAAAAAACAATGAATATGCTGATGGAAAAAAATTTATTGCTCAAAGATGGTAACACCTACAGCAACATGTTGTACATCCCTGGAAAGAGGAGAAACAGACCTTTAATATGAGGGGTAAAAGATAATAGTGGCTCTAAAACTGTGCCAGTGAGGCCAACTTGAAGAACCAAATGTCACAAAATTAAAAAAAAACAATGAATATGCTGATGGAAAAAAATTTATTGCTCAAAGATGGTAACACCTACAGCAACATGTTGTACATCCCTGGAAAGAGGAGAAACAGACCTTTAATATGAGGGGTAAAAGATAATAGTGGCTCTAAAACTGTGCCAGTGAGGCCAACTTGAAGAACCAAATGTCACAAAATTAAAAAAAAACAATGAATATGCTGATGGAAAAAAAATTATTGCTCAAAGATGGTAACACCTACAGCAACATGTTGTACATCCCTGGAAAGAGGAGAAACAGACCTTTAATATGAGGGGTAAAAGATAATAGTGGCTCTAAAACTGTGCCAGTGAGGCCAACTTTAAGAACCAAATGTCACAAAATTAAAAAAAAACAATGAATATGCTGATGGAAAAAAATTTATTGCTCAAAGATGGTAACACCTACAGCAACATGTCGTACATCCCTGGAAAGAAGAGAAACAGACCTTTAATATGAGGGGTAAAAGATAATAGTGGCTCTAAAACTGTGCCAGTGAGGCCAACTTGAAAAACCAAATGTCACAAAATTAAAAAAAAACAATGAATATGCTGATGGAAAAAAATTTATTGCTCAAAGATGGTAACACCTACAGCAACATGTTGTACATCCCTGGAAAGAGGAGAAACAGACCTTTAATATGAGGGGTAAAAGATAATAGTGGCTCTAAAACTGTGCCAGTGAGGACAACTTGAAGAACCAAATGTCACAAAATTAAAAAAAAACAATGAATATGCTGATCGAAAAAAATTTATTGCTCAAAGATGGTAACACCTACAGCAACATGTTGTACATCCCTGGAAAGAGGAGAAACAGACCTTTAATATGAGGGGTAAAAGATAATAGTGGCTCTAAAACTGTGCCAGTGAGGCCAACTTGAAGAACCAAATGTCACAAAATTAAAAAAAACAATGAATATGCTGATGGAAAAAAATTTATTGCTCAAAGATGGTAACACCTACAGCAACATGTTGTACATCCCTGGAAAGAGGAGAAACAGACCTTTAATATGAGGGGTAAAAGATAATAGTGGCTCTAAAACTGTGCCAGTGAGGCCAACTTGAAGAACCAAATGTCACAAAATTAAAAAAAAACAATGAATATGCTGATGGAAAAAAATTTATTGCTCAAAGATGGTAACACCTACAGCAACATGTTGTACATCCCTGGAAAGAGGAGAAACAGACCTTTAATATGAGGGGTAAAAGATAATAGTGGCTCTAAAACTGTGCCAGTGAGGCCAACTTGAAGAACCAAATGTCACAAAATTAAAAAAAAAACAATGAATATGCTGATGGAAAAAAAATTATTGCTCAAAGATGGTAACACCTACAGCAACATGTTGTACATCCCTGGAAAGAGGAGAAACAGACCTTTAATATGAGGGGTAAAAGATAATAGTGGCTCTAAAACTGTGCCAGTGAGGCCAACTTGAAGAACCAAATGTCACAAAATTAAAAAAAAACAATGAATATGCTGATGGAAAAAAATTTATTGCTCAAAGATGGTAACACCTACAGCAAAAAGGTTGTACATCCCTGGAAAGAGGAGAAACAGACCTTTAATATGAGGGGTAAAAGATAATAGTGGGTCTAAAACTGTGCCAGTGAGGCCAACTTGAAGAACCAAATGTCACAAAATTAAAAAAAAAACAATGAATATGCTGATGGAAAAAAATTTATTGCTCAAAGATGGTAACACCTACAGCAACATGTTGTACATCCCTGGAAAGAGGAGAAACAGACCTTTAATATGAGGGGTAAAAGATAATAGTGGCTCTAAAACTGTGCCAGTGAGGCCAACTTGAAGAACCAAATGTCACAAAATTAAAAAAAAACAATGAATATGCTGATGGAAAAAAATTTATTGCTCAAAGATGGTAACACCTACAGCAACATGTTGTACATCCCTGGAAAGAGGAGAAACATACCTTTAATATGAGGGGTAAAAGATAATAGTGGCTCTAAAACTGTGCCAGTGAGGCCAACTTGAAGAACCAAATGTCACAAAATTAAAAAAAAACAATGAATATGCTGATGGAAAAAAATTTATTGCTCAAAGATGGTAACACCTACAGCAACATGTTGTACATCCCTGGAAAGAGGAGAAACAGACCTTTAATATGAGGGGTAAAAGATAATAGTGGCTCTAAAACTGTGCCAGTGAGGCCAACTTGAAGAACCAAATGTCACAAAATTAAAAAAAAAAAACAATGAATATGCTGATGGAAAAAAATTTATTTCTCAAAGATGGTAACACCTACAGCAACATGTTGTACATCCCTGGAAAGAGGAGAAACAGACCTTTAATATGAGGGGTAAAAGATAATAGTGGCTCTAAAACTGTGCCAGTGAGGCCAACTTGAAGAACCAAATGTCACAAAATTAAAAAAAAACAATGAATATGCTGATGGAAAAAAATTTATTGCTCAAAGATGGTAACACGTACAGCAACATGTTGTACATCCCTGGAAAGAGGAGAAACAGACCTTTAATATGAGGGGTAAAAGATAATAGTGGCTCTAAAACTGTGCCAGTGAGGCCAACTTGAAGAACCAAATGTCACAAAATTAAAAAAAAACAATGAATATGCTGATGGAAAAAAATTTATTGCTCAAAGATGGTAACACCTACAGCAACATGTTGTACATCCCTGGAAAGAGGAGAAACAGACCTTTAATATGAGGGGTAAAAGATAATAGTGGCTCTAAAACTGTGCCAGTGAGGCCAACTTGAAGAACCAAATGTCACAAAATTAAAAAAAAACAATGAATATGCTGATGGAAAAAAAATTATTGCTCAAAGATGGTAACACCTACAGCAACATGTTGTACATCCCTGGAAAGAGGAGAAACAGACCTTTAATATGAGGGGTAAAAGATAATAGTGGCTCTAAAACTGTGCCAGTGAGGCCAACTTGAAGAACCAAATGTCACAAAATTAAAAAAAAACAATGAATATGCTGATGGAAAAAAAATTATTGCTCAAAGATGGTAACACCTACAGCAACATGTTGTACATCTCTGGAAAGAGGAGAAACAGACCTTTGATATGAGGGGTAAAAGATAATAGTGGCTCTAAAACTGTGCCAGTGAGGCCAACTTGAAGAACCAAATGTCACAAAATTAAAAAAAAACAATGAATATGCTGATGGAAAAAAATTTATTGCTCAAAGATGGTAACACCTACAGCAACATGTTGTACATCCCTGGAAAGAGGAGAAACAGACCTTTAATATGAGGGGTAAAAGATAATAGTGGCTCTAAAACTGTGCCAGTGAGGCCAACTTGAAGAACCAAATGTCACAAAATTAAAAAAAAAAAACAATGAATATGCTGATGGAAAAAAAATTATTTCTCAAAGATGGTAACACCTACAGCAACATGTTGTACATCCCTGGAAAGAGGAGAAACAGACCTTTAATATGAGGGGTAAAAGATAATAGTGGCTCTAAAACTGTGCCAGTGAGGCCAACTTGAAGAACCAAATGTCACAAAATTAAAAAAAAAACAATGAATATGCTGATGGAAAAAAATTTATTGCTCAAAGATGGTAACACCTACAGCAACATGTTGTACATCCCTGGAAAGAGGAGAAACAGACCTTTAATATGAGGGGTAAAAGATAATAGTGGCTCTAAAACTGTGCCAGTGAGGCCAACTTGAAGAACCAAATGTCACAAAATTAAAAAAAAACAATGAATATGCTGATGGAAAAAAAATTATTGCTCAAAGATGGTAACACCTACAGCAACATGTTGTACATCCCTGGAAAGAGGAGAAACAGAACTTTAATATGAGGGGTAAAAGATAATAGTGGCTCTAAAACTGTGCCAGTGAGGCCAACTTGAAGAACCAAATGTCACAAAATTAAAAAAAAACAATGAATATGCTGATGGAAAAAAAATTATTTCTCAAAGATGGTAACACCTACAGCAACATGTTGTACATCCCTGGAAAGAGGAGAAACAGACCTTTAATATGAGGGGTAAAAGATAATAGTGGCTCTAAAACTGTGCCAGTGAGGCCAACTTGAAGAACCAAATGTCACAAAATTAAAAAAAAAAACAATGAATATGCTGATGGAAAAAAATTTATTGCTCAAAGATGGTAACACCTACAGCAACATGTTGTACATCCCTGGAAAGAGGAGAAACAGACCTTTAATATGAGGGGTAAAAGATAATAGTGGCTCTAAAACTGTGCCAGTGAGGCCAACTTGAAGAACCAAATGTCACAAAATTAAAAAAAAACAATGAATATGCTGATGGAAAAAAATTTATTGCTCAAAGATGGTAACACCTACAGCAACATGTTGTACATCCCTGGAAAGAGGAGAAACAGACCTTTAATATGAGGGGTAAAAGATAATAGTTCTAAAACTGTGCCAGTGAGGCCAACTTGAAGAACCAAATGTCACAAAATTAAAAAAAAACAATGAATATGCTGATGGAAAAAAATTTATTGCTCAAAGATGGTAACACCTACAGCAACATGTTGTACATCCCTGGAAAGAGGAGAAACAGACCTTTAATATGAGGGGTAAAAGATAATAGTGGCTCTAAAACTGTGCCAGTGAGGCCAACTTGAAGAACCAAATGTCACAAAATTAAAAAAAAACAATGAATATGCTGATGGAAAAAAATTTATTGCTCAAAGATGGTAACACCTACAGCAACATGTTGTACATCCCTGGAAAGAGGAGAAACAGACCTTTAATATGAGGGGTAAAAGATAATAGTGGCTCTAAAACTGTGCCAGTGAGGCCAACTTGAAGAACCAAATGTCACAAAATTAAAAAAAAACAATGAATATGCTGATGGAAAAAAATTTATTGCTCAAAGATGGTAACACCTACAGCAACATGTCGTACATCCCTGGAAAGAGGAGAAACAGACCTTTAATATGAGGGGTAAAAGATAATAGTGGCTCTAAAACTGTGCCAGTGAGGCCAACTTGAAAAACCAAATGTCACAAAATTAAAAAAAAACAATGAATATGCTGATGGAAAAAAATTTATTGCTCAAAGATGGTAACACCTACAGCAACATGTTGTACATCCCTGGAAAGAGGAGAAACAGACCTTTAATATGAGGGGTAAAAGATAATAGTGGCTCTAAAACTGTGCCAGTGAGGCCAACTTGAAGAACCAAATGTCACAAAATTAAAAAAAAACAATGAATATGCTGATGGAAAAAAATTTATTGCTCAAAGATGGTAACACCTACAGCAACATGTTGTACATCCCTGGAAAGAGGAGAAACAGACCTTTAATATGAGGGGTAAAAGATAATAGTGGCTCTAAAACTGTGCCAGTGAGGCCAACTTGAAGAACCAAATGTCACAAAATTAAAAAAAAACAATGAATATGCTGATGGAAAAAAATTTATTGCTCAAAGATGGTAACACCTACAGCAACATGTTGTACATCGCTGGAAAGAGGAGAAACAGACCTTTAATATGAGGGGTAAAAGATAATAGTGGCTCTAAAACTGTGCCAGTGAGGCCAACTTGAAGAACCAAATGTCACAAAATTAAAAAAAAACAATGAATATGCTGATGGAAAAAAATTTATTGCTCAAAGATGGTAACACCTACAGCAACATGTTGTACATCCCTGGAAAGAAGAGAAACAGACCTTTAATATGAGGGGTAAAAGATAATAGTGGCTCTAAAAACTGTGCCAGTGAGGCCAACTTGAAGAACCAAATGTCACAAAATTAAAAAAAAAACAATGAATATGCTGATGGAAAAAAATTTATTGCTCAAAGATGGTAACACCTACAGCAACATGTTGTACATCCCTGGAAAGAGGAGAAACAGACCTTTAATATGAGGGGTAAAAGATAATAGTGGCTCTAAAACTGTGCCAGTGAGGCCAACTTGAAGAACCAAATGTCACAAAATTAAAAAAAAAACAATGAATATGCTGATGGAAAAAAATTTATTGCTCAAAGATGGTAACACCTACAGCAACATGTTGTACATCTCTGGAAAGAGGAGAAACAGACCTTTAATATGAGGGGTAAAAGATAATAGTGGCTCTAAAACTGTGCCAGTGAGGCCAACTTGAAGAACCAAATGTCACAAAATTAAAAAAAAACAATGAATATGCTGATGGAAAAAAATTTATTGCTCAAAGATGGTAACACCTACAGCAACATGTTGTACATCCCTGGAAAGAGGAGAAACAGACCTTTAATATGAGGGGTAAAAGATAATAGTGGCTCTAAGACTGTGCCAGTGAGGCCAACTTGAAGAACCAAATGTCACAAAATTAAAAAAAAACAATGAATATGCTGATGGAAAAAAATTTATTGCTCAAAGATGGTAACACCTACAGCAACATGTTGTACATCCCTGGAAAGAGGAGAAACAGACCTTTAATATGAGGGGTAAAAGATAATAGTGGCTCTAAAACTGTGCCAGTGAGGCCAACTTGAAGAACCAAATGTCACAAAATTAAAAAAAAACAATGAATATGCTGATGGAAAAAAATTTATTGCTCAAAGATGGTAACACCTACAGCAACATGTTGTACATCCCTGGAAAGAAGAGAAACAGACCTTTAATATGAGGGGTAAAAGATAATAGTGGCTCTAAAACTGTGCCAGTGAGGCCAACTTGAAGAACCAAATGTCACAAAATTAAAAAAAAACAATGAATATGCTGATGGAAAAAAATTTATTGCTCAAAGATGGTAACACCTACAGCAACATGTTGTACATCCCTGGAAAGAGGAGAAACAGACCTTTGATATGAGGGGTAAAAGATAATAGTGGCTCTAAAACTGTGCCAGTGAGGTCAACTTGAAGAACCAAATGTCACAAAATTAAAAAAAAACAATGAATATGCTGATGGAAAAAAATTTATTGCTCAAAGATGGTAACACGTACAGCAACATGTTGTACATCCCTGGAAAGAGGAGAAACAGACCTTTAATATGAGGGGTAAAAGATAATAGTGGCTCTAAAACTGTGCCAGTGAGGCCAACTTGAAGAACCAAATGTCACAAAATTAAAAAAAAAGACAAGCACTCCGGGAGTGCCGACAGAAGTTATTACTTGAACAATTACATGTGCATCTTTCGAATCGTCAGGAAATACTTTTAAATGAAGTGTTTCTTTATTGATTGTTATAAACTACTACTACAAATATTATATTATAATTTTCACTTTCATTTAAAGCGCTATTGTAGGTACATGAAAAATAATGCATATTATTTTACAACAGCGCCACCTATCGGGTCCAAAACTATCCTATCTTTCTAGCTGCATACACCCATGCACACAAACAAAGTTTCATTGAGATCGGTTGAGTTTCTCAAAAAAATCGACAACAGCGCCACCTATCGGGTCCAAAGCTATCCTATCTTTCTAGCTGCGTACAACCATGCACACACACAAAGTTTCAATGAGATTGGCTGAGTTTCTCGGAAAATGGACAACAGCGCCACCTATCGGGTCCAAAACTATCCTATCTTTCTAGCTGCATAAAACGATGCACACAAACAAAGTTTCATTGAGATCGGTTGAGTCTCTCAAAAAAATCGACAACAGCGCCACCTATCGGGTCCAAAACGATCCTATCTTTCTAGCTGCATACAACCATGCACACAAACAAAGTTTCATTGAGATCGGTTGAGTTTCTCAAAAAAATCGACAACAGCGCCACCTATCGGGTTCAAAACTATCCTATCTTTCTAGCTGCATACAAACATGCACACATACAAAGTTTCGTTTTGATCGGTTGAGTTTCTCAGAAAACGGACAACAGCGCCACCTATCGGGTCCAAAACTATCCTATCTTTCTAGCTGCATAAAACCATGCACACAAACAAAGTTTCAGTGAGATCGGTTGAGTTTCCCAAAAAAAATCGACAACAGCGCCACCTATCGGGTCCAAAACTATTCTATCTTTTTAGCTGCATACAACCATGCACACATACAAAGTTTCATTGAGATCGGTTGAGTTTCTCAAAAAAATCGACAACAGCGCCACCTATCGGGTCCAAAGCTATCCTATCTTTCTAGCTGCGTACAACCATGCACACACACAAAGTTTCATTGAGATCGGCTGAGTTTCTCGGAAAATGGACAACAGCGCCACCTATCGGGTAAAAAACTATCCTATCTTTCTAGTGCATAAAACGATGCACACAAACAAAGTTTCATTGAGATCGGTTGAGTCTCTCAAAAAAATCGACAACAGCGCCACCTATCGGGTCCAAAACTATCCTATCTTTCTAGCTGCATACAACCATGCACACAAACAAAGTTTCATTGAGATATGTTGAGTTTCTCGGAAAATGGACAACAGCGCCACCTATCGGGTACAAAATTATCCCATCTTTCTAGCTGCATACAACCATGCACACAAACAAAGTTTCATTGAGATCGGTTGAGTTTCTCAAAAAAATCGACAACAGCGCCACCTATCGGGTCCAAAGCTATCCTATCCTTCTAGCTGCGTACAACCATGCACACACACAAAGTTTCATTGAGATCGGCTGAGTTTCTCGGAAAATGGACAACAGCGCCACCTATCGGGTCCAAAACTATCCTATCTTTCTAGCTGAATCCAACCATGCACACCAACAAAGTTTCATTGAGATCAGTTGAGTTCCTCAAAAAATCGACAATAGCGCCACCTATCGGGTCCAAAACTATCCTATCTTTCTAGCTGCATACAACCATGCACACAAACAAAGTTTCATTGAGATCGGTTGAGTTTCTCAAAAAAATCGACAACAGCGCCACCTATCGGGTCCAAAACTATCCTATCTTTCTAGCTGCATACAACCATGCACACAAACAAAGTTTCATTGAGATCGGTTGAGTTTCTCAAAAAAATCGACAACAGCGCCACCTATCGGGTCCAAAACTATCCTATCTTTCTAGCTGCATACAACCATGCACACAAACAAAGTTTCATTGAGATCGGTTGAGTTTCTCAAAAAAATCGACAACAGCGCCACCTATCGGGTCCAAAACTAACCTATCTTTCTAGCTGCATACAACCATGCACACAAACAAAGTTTCATTGAGATCGGTTGAGTTTCTCAAAAAAATCGACAACAGCGCCACCTATCGGGTCCAAAACTATCCTATCTTTCTAGCTGCATACAACCATGCACACAAACAAAGTTTCATTGAGATCAGTTGAGTTCCGCAAAAAATCGACAATAGCGCCACCTATCGGGTCCAAAACTATCCTATCTTTCTAGCTGCATACAACCATGCACACAAACAAAGTTTCATTGAGATCGGTTGAGTTTCTCAAAAAAATCGACAACAGCGCCACCTATCGGGTCCAAAACTATCCTATCTTTCTAGCTGCATACAACCATGCACACAAACAAAGTTTCATTGAGATCGGTTGAGTTTCTCAAAAAAATCGACAACAGCGCCACCTATCGGGTCCAAAACTATCCTATCTTTCTAGCTGCATACAACCATGCACACAAACAAAGTTTCATTGAGATCGGTTGAGTTTCTCAAAAAAATCGACAACAGCGCCACCTATCGGGTCCAAAACTATCCTATCATTCTAGCTGCATCCAACCATGCACACAAACAAAGTTTCATTGAGATCGGTTGAGTTTCTCAAAAAATCGACAACAGCGCCACCTATCGGGTCCAAAACTATCCTACCTTTCTAGCTGCATACAACCATGCACACAAACAAAGTTTCATTGAGATCGGTTGAGTTTCTCAAAAAAATCGACAACAGCGCCACCTATCGGGTCCAAAACTATCCTATCTTTCTAGCTGCATACAACCATGCACACAAACAAAGATTCATTGAGATCGGTTGAGTTTATCAAAAAAATCGACAACAGCGCCACCTATCGGGTCCAAAACTATCCTATCTTTCTAGCTGCATACAACCATGCACACAAACAAAGTTTCATTGAGATCGGTTGAGTTTCTCAAAAACATCGACAACAGCGCCACCTATCGGATCCAAAACTATCCTATCTATCTAGCTGCATACAACCATGCACACAAACAAAGTTTCATTGGGATCGGTTGAGTTTCTCAAAAAAATGGACAACAGCGCCATCTATCGGGTGTCGGTTTCTCGGTGACGATGACGCGGTGTCGTTTTCTCGGTGACGATGACGCGGTGTCGTTTTTTCGGTGACGATGACGCGGTGTCGTTTTTAAGGTGACGATGACGCGGTGTCGTTTTTTCGGTGACGATGACGCGGTGTCGTTTTTAAGGTGACGCGAATTCACTAATTTTTTTCAATCTAAAAGTGCCCAACGCGCCTAAAGAAGTAATAACTTCAAAAAACAATGAATATGCTGATGGAAAAAAAATTATTGCTCAAAGATGGTAACACCTACAGCAACATGTTGTACATCCCTGGAAAGAGGAGAAACAGACCTTTAATATGAGGGGTAAAAGATAATAGTGGCTCTAAAACTGTGCCAGTGAGGCCAACTTGAAGAACCAAATGTCACAAAATTAAAAAAAAAGACAAGCACTCCGGGAGTGCCGACAGAAGTTATTACTTGAACAATTACATGTGCATCTTTCGAATCGTCAGGAAATACTTTTAAATGAAGTGTTTCTTTATTGATTGTTATAAACTACTACTACAAATATTATATTATAATTTTCACTTTCATTTAAAGCGCTATTGTAGGTACATGAAAAATAATGCATATTATTTTACAACAGCGCCACCTATCGGGTCCAAAACTATCCTATCTTTCTAGCTGCATACACCCATGCACACAAACAAAGTTTCATTGAGATCGGTTGAGTTTCTCAAAAAAATCGACAACAGCGCCACCTATCGGGTCCAAAGCTATCCTATCTTTCTAGCTGCGTACAACCATGCACACACACAAAGTTTCATTGAGATTGGCTGAGTTTCTCGGAAAATGGACAACAGCGCCACCTATCGGGTCCAAAACTATCCTATCTTTCTAGCTGCATAAAACGATGCACACAAACAAAGTTTCATTGAGATCGGTTGAGTCTCTCAAAAAAATCGACAACAGCGCCACCTATCGGGTCCAAAACGATCCTATCTTTCTAGCTGCATACAACCATGCACACAAACAAAGTTTCATTGAGATCGGTTGAGTTTCTCAAAAAAATCGACAACAGCGCCACCTATCGGGTTCAAAACTATCCTATCTTTCTAGCTGCATACAAACATGCACACATACAAAGTTTCGTTTTGATCGGTTGAGTTTCTCAGAAAACGGACAACAGCGCCACCTATCGGGTCCAAAACTATCCTATCTTTCTAGCTGCATAAAACCATGCACACAAACAAAGTTTCAGTGAGATCGGTTGAGTTTCCCAAAAAAAATCGACAACAGCGCCACCTATCGGGTCCAAAACTATTCTATCTTTTTAGCTGCATACAACCATGCACACATACAAAGTTTCATTGAGATCGGTTGAGTTTCTCAAAAAAATCGACAACAGCGCCA
Source organism: Cheilosia vernalis (assembly GCA_949126925.1). Classification (NCBI taxonomy): domain Eukaryota; kingdom Metazoa; phylum Arthropoda; class Insecta; order Diptera; family Syrphidae; genus Cheilosia; species Cheilosia vernalis. The sequence goes on along the minus strand of CASBPI010000019.1, from coordinate 8,907 downwards.
CCTATCGGGTCCAAAGCTATCCTATCTTTCTAGCTGCGTACAACCATGCACACACACAAAGTTTCATTGAGATCGGCTGAGTTTCTCGGAAAATGGACAACAGCGCCACCTATCGGGTAAAAAACTATCCTATCTTTCTAGTGCATAAAACGATGCACACAAACAAAGTTTCATTGAGATCGGTTGAGTCTCTCAAAAAAATCGACAACAGCGCCACCTATCGGGTCCAAAACTATCCTATCTTTCTAGCTGCATACAACCATGCACACAAACAAAGTTTCATTGAGATATGTTGAGTTTCTCGGAAAATGGACAACAGCGCCACCTATCGGGTACAAAATTATCCCATCTTTCTAGCTGCATACAACCATGCACACAAACAAAGTTTCATTGAGATCGGTTGAGTTTCTCAAAAAAATCGACAACAGCGCCACCTATCGGGTCCAAAGCTATCCTATCCTTCTAGCTGCGTACAACCATGCACACACACAAAGTTTCATTGAGATCGGCTGAGTTTCTCGGAAAATGGACAACAGCGCCACCTATCGGGTCCAAAACTATCCTATCTTTCTAGCTGAATCCAACCATGCACACCAACAAAGTTTCATTGAGATCAGTTGAGTTCCTCAAAAAATCGACAATAGCGCCACCTATCGGGTCCAAAACTATCCTATCTTTCTAGCTGCATACAACCATGCACACAAACAAAGTTTCATTGAGATCGGTTGAGTTTCTCAAAAAAATCGACAACAGCGCCACCTATCGGGTCCAAAACTATCCTATCTTTCTAGCTGCATACAACCATGCACACAAACAAAGTTTCATTGAGATCGGTTGAGTTTCTCAAAAAAATCGACAACAGCGCCACCTATCGGGTCCAAAACTATCCTATCTTTCTAGCTGCATACAACCATGCACACAAACAAAGTTTCATTGAGATCGGTTGAGTTTCTCAAAAAAATCGACAACAGCGCCACCTATCGGGTCCAAAACTAACCTATCTTTCTAGCTGCATACAACCATGCACACAAACAAAGTTTCATTGAGATCGGTTGAGTTTCTCAAAAAAATCGACAACAGCGCCACCTATCGGGTCCAAAACTATCCTATCTTTCTAGCTGCATACAACCATGCACACAAACAAAGTTTCATTGAGATCAGTTGAGTTCCGCAAAAAATCGACAATAGCGCCACCTATCGGGTCCAAAACTATCCTATCTTTCTAGCTGCATACAACCATGCACACAAACAAAGTTTCATTGAGATCGGTTGAGTTTCTCAAAAAAATCGACAACAGCGCCACCTATCGGGTCCAAAACTATCCTATCTTTCTAGCTGCATACAACCATGCACACAAACAAAGTTTCATTGAGATCGGTTGAGTTTCTCAAAAAAATCGACAACAGCGCCACCTATCGGGTCCAAAACTATCCTATCTTTCTAGCTGCATACAACCATGCACACAAACAAAGTTTCATTGAGATCGGTTGAGTCTCTCAAAAAAATCGACAACAGCGCCACCTATCGGGTCCAAAACTATCCTATCTTTCTAGCTGCATACAACCATGCACACAAACAAAGTTTCATTGAGATATGTTGAGTTTCTCGGAAAATGGACAACAGCGCCACCTATCGGGTACAAAATTATCCCATCTTTCTAGCTGCATACAACCATGCACACAAACAAAGTTTCATTGAGATCGGTTGAGTTTCTCAAAAAAATCGACAACAGCGCCACCTATCGGGTCCAAAGCTATCCTATCCTTCTAGCTGCGTACAACCATGCACACACACAAAGTTTCATTGAGATCGGCTGAGTTTCTCGGAAAATGGACAACAGCGCCACCTATCGGGTCCAAAACTATCCTATCTTTCTAGCTGAATCCAACCATGCACACCAACAAAGTTTCATTGAGATCAGTTGAGTTCCTCAAAAAATCGACAATAGCGCCACCTATCGGGTCCAAAACTATCCTATCTTTCTAGCTGCATACAACCATGCACACAAACAAAGTTTCATTGAGATCGGTTGAGTTTCTCAAAAAAATCGACAACAGCGCCACCTATCGGGTCCAAAACTATCCTATCTTTCTAGCTGCATACAACCATGCACACAAACAAAGTTTCATTGAGATCGGTTGAGTTTCTCAAAAAAATCGACAACAGCGCCACCTATCGGGTCCAAAACTATCCTATCTTTCTAGCTGCATACAACCATGCACACAAACAAAGTTTCATTGAGATCGGTTGAGTTTCTCAAAAAAATCGACAACAGCGCCACCTATCGGGTCCAAAACTAACCTATCTTTCTAGCTGCATACAACCATGCACACAAACAAAGTTTCATTGAGATCGGTTGAGTTTCTCAAAAAAATCGACAACAGCGCCACCTATCGGGTCCAAAACTATCCTATCTTTCTAGCTGCATACAACCATGCACACAAACAAAGTTTCATTGAGATCAGTTGAGTTCCGCAAAAAATCGACAATAGCGCCACCTATCGGGTCCAAAACTATCCTATCTTTCTAGCTGCATACAACCATGCACACAAACAAAGTTTCATTGAGATCGGTTGAGTTTCTCAAAAAAATCGACAACAGCGCCACCTATCGGGTCCAAAACTATCCTATCTTTCTAGCTGCATACAACCATGCACACAAACAAAGTTTCATTGAGATCGGTTGAGTTTCTCAAAAAAATCGACAACAGCGCCACCTATCGGGTCCAAAACTATCCTATCTTTCTAGCTGCATACAACCATGCACACAAACAAAGTTTCATTGAGATCGGTTGAGTTTCTCAAAAAAATCGACAACAGCGCCACCTATCGGGTCCAAAACTATCCTATCATTCTAGCTGCATCCAACCATGCACACAAACAAAGTTTCATTGAGATCGGTTGAGTTTCTCAAAAAATCGACAACAGCGCCACCTATCGGGTCCAAAACTATCCTACCTTTCTAGCTGCATACAACCATGCACACAAACAAAGTTTCATTGAGATCGGTTGAGTTTCTCAAAAAAATCGACAACAGCGCCACCTATCGGGTCCAAAACTATCCTATCTTTCTAGCTGCATACAACCATGCACACAAACAAAGATTCATTGAGATCGGTTGAGTTTATCAAAAAAATCGACAACAGCGCCACCTATCGGGTCCAAAACTATCCTATCTTTCTAGCTGCATACAACCATGCACACAAACAAAGTTTCATTGAGATCGGTTGAGTTTCTCAAAAACATCGACAACAGCGCCACCTATCGGATCCAAAACTATCCTATCTATCTAGCTGCATACAACCATGCACACAAACAAAGTTTCATTGGGATCGGTTGAGTTTCTCAAAAAAATGGACAACAGCGCCATCTATCGGGTGTCGGTTTCTCGGTGACGATGACGCGGTGTCGTTTTCTCGGTGACGATGACGCGGTGTCGTTTTTTCGGTGACGATGACGCGGTGTCGTTTTTAAGGTGACGATGACGCGGTGTCGTTTTTTCGGTGACGATGACGCGGTGTCGTTTTTAAGGTGACGCGAATTCACTAATTTTTTTCAATCTAAAAGTGCCCAACGCGCCTAAAGAAGTAATAACTTCAAAAAACAATGAATATGCTGATGGAAAAAAAATTATTGCTCAAAGATGGTAACACCTACAGCAACATGTTGTACATCCCTGGAAAGAGGAGAAACAGACCTTTAATATGAGGGGTAAAAGATAATAGTGGCTCTAAAACTGTGCCAGTGAGGCCAACTTGAAGAACCAAATGTCACAAAATTAAAAAAAAAGACAAGCACTCCGGGAGTGCCGACAGAAGTTATTACTTGAACAATTACATGTGCATCTTTCGAATCGTCAGGAAATACTTTTAAATGAAGTGTTTCTTTATTGATTGTTATAAACTACTACTACAAATATTATATTATAATTTTCACTTTCATTTAAAGCGCTATTGTAGGTACATGAAAAATAATGCATATTATTTTACAACAGCGCCACCTATCGGGTCCAAAACTATCCTATCTTTCTAGCTGCATACACCCATGCACACAAACAAAGTTTCATTGAGATCGGTTGAGTTTCTCAAAAAAATCGACAACAGCGCCACCTATCGGGTCCAAAGCTATCCTATCTTTCTAGCTGCGTACAACCATGCACACACACAAAGTTTCATTGAGATTGGCTGAGTTTCTCGGAAAATGGACAACAGCGCCACCTATCGGGTCCAAAACTATCCTATCTTTCTAGCTGCATAAAACGATGCACACAAACAAAGTTTCATTGAGATCGGTTGAGTCTCTCAAAAAAATCGACAACAGCGCCACCTATCGGGTCCAAAACGATCCTATCTTTCTAGCTGCATACAACCATGCACACAAACAAAGTTTCATTGAGATCGGTTGAGTTTCTCAAAAAAATCGACAACAGCGCCACCTATCGGGTTCAAAACTATCCTATCTTTCTAGCTGCATACAAACATGCACACATACAAAGTTTCGTTTTGATCGGTTGAGTTTCTCAGAAAACGGACAACAGCGCCACCTATCGGGTCCAAAACTATCCTATCTTTCTAGCTGCATAAAACCATGCACACAAACAAAGTTTCAGTGAGATCGGTTGAGTTTCCCAAAAAAAATCGACAACAGCGCCACCTATCGGGTCCAAAACTATTCTATCTTTTTAGCTGCATACAACCATGCACACATACAAAGTTTCATTGAGATCGGTTGAGTTTCTCAAAAAAATCGACAACAGCGCCACCTATCGGGTCCAAAGCTATCCTATCTTTCTAGCTGCGTACAACCATGCACACACACAAAGTTTCATTGAGATCGGCTGAGTTTCTCGGAAAATGGACAACAGCGCCACCTATCGGGTAAAAAACTATCCTATCTTTCTAGTGCATAAAACGATGCACACAAACAAAGTTTCATTGAGATCGGTTGAGTCTCTCAAAAAAATCGACAACAGCGCCACCTATCGGGTCCAAAACTATCCTATCTTTCTAGCTGCATACAACCATGCACACAAACAAAGTTTCATTGAGATATGTTGAGTTTCTCGGAAAATGGACAACAGCGCCACCTATCGGGTACAAAATTATCCCATCTTTCTAGCTGCATACAACCATGCACACAAACAAAGTTTCATTGAGATCGGTTGAGTTTCTCAAAAAAATCGACAACAGCGCCACCTATCGGGTCCAAAGCTATCCTATCCTTCTAGCTGCGTACAACCATGCACACACACAAAGTTTCATTGAGATCGGCTGAGTTTCTCGGAAAATGGACAACAGCGCCACCTATCGGGTCCAAAACTATCCTATCTTTCTAGCTGAATCCAACCATGCACACCAACAAAGTTTCATTGAGATCAGTTGAGTTCCTCAAAAAATCGACAATAGCGCCACCTATCGGGTCCAAAACTATCCTATCTTTCTAGCTGCATACAACCATGCACACAAACAAAGTTTCATTGAGATCGGTTGAGTTTCTCAAAAAAATCGACAACAGCGCCACCTATCGGGTCCAAAACTATCCTATCTTTCTAGCTGCATACAACCATGCACACAAACAAAGTTTCATTGAGATCGGTTGAGTTTCTCAAAAAAATCGACAACAGCGCCACCTATCGGGTCCAAAACTATCCTATCTTTCTAGCTGCATACAACCATGCACACAAACAAAGTTTCATTGAGATCGGTTGAGTTTCTCAAAAAAATCGACAACAGCGCCACCTATCGGGTCCAAAACTAACCTATCTTTCTAGCTGCATACAACCATGCACACAAACAAAGTTTCATTGAGATCGGTTGAGTTTCTCAAAAAAATCGACAACAGCGCCACCTATCGGGTCCAAAACTATCCTATCTTTCTAGCTGCATACAACCATGCACACAAACAAAGTTTCATTGAGATCAGTTGAGTTCCGCAAAAAATCGACAATAGCGCCACCTATCGGGTCCAAAACTATCCTATCTTTCTAGCTGCATACAACCATGCACACAAACAAAGTTTCATTGAGATCGGTTGAGTTTCTCAAAAAAATCGACAACAGCGCCACCTATCGGGTCCAAAACTATCCTATCTTTCTAGCTGCATACAACCATGCACACAAACAAAGTTTCATTGAGATCGGTTGAGTTTCTCAAAAAAATCGACAACAGCGCCACCTATCGGGTCCAAAACTATCCTATCTTTCTAGCTGCATACAACCATGCACACAAACAAAGTTTCATTGAGATCGGTTGAGTTTCTCAAAAAAATCGACAACAGCGCCACCTATCGGGTCCAAAACTATCCTATCATTCTAGCTGCATCCAACCATGCACACAAACAAAGTTTCATTGAGATCGGTTGAGTTTCTCAAAAAATCGACAACAGCGCCACCTATCGGGTCCAAAACTATCCTACCTTTCTAGCTGCATACAACCATGCACACAAACAAAGTTTCATTGAGATCGGTTGAGTTTCTCAAAAAAATCGACAACAGCGCCACCTATCGGGTCCAAAACTATCCTATCTTTCTAGCTACATACAACCATGCACACAAACAAAGATTCATTGAGATCGGTTGAGTTTATCAAAAAAATCGACAACAGCGCCACCTATCGGGTCCAAAACTATCCTATCTTTCTAGCTGCATACAACCATGCACACAAACAAAGTTTCATTGAGATCGGTTGAGTTTCTCAAAAACATCGACAACAGCGCCACCTATCGGATCCAAAACTATCCTATCTATCTAGCTGCATACAACCATGCACACAAACAAAGTTTCATTGGGATCGGTTGAGTTTCTCAAAAAAATGGACAACAGCGCCATCTATCGGGTGTCGTTTTCTCGGTGACGATGACGCGGTGTCGTTTTTTCGGTGACGATGACGCGGTGTCGTTTTTAAGGTGACGATGACGCGGTGTCGTTTTTTCGGTGACGATGACGCGGTGTCGTTTTTAAGGTGACGCGAATTCACTAATTTCTTTCAATCTAAAAGTGCCCAACGCGCCTAAAGAAGTAATAACTTCAAAAAACAATGAATATGCTGATGGAAAAAAAATTATTGCTCAAAGATGGTAACACCTACAGCAACATGTTGTACATCCCTGGAAAGAGGAGAAACAGACCTTTAATATGAGGGGTAAAAGATAATAGTGGCTCTAAAACTGTGCCAGTGAGGCCAACTTGAAGAACCAAATGTCACAAAATTAAAAAAAAACAATGAATATGCTGATGGAAAAAAATTTATTGCTCAAAGATGGTAACACCTACAGCAACATGTTGTACATCCCTGGAAAGAGGAGAAACAGACCTTTAATATGAGGGGTAAAAGATAATAGTGGCTCTAAAACTGTGCCAGTGAGGCCAACTTGAAGAACCAAATGTCACAAAATTAAAAAAAAACAATGAATATGCTGATGGAAAAAAATTTATTGCCCAAAGATGGTAACACCTACAGCAACATGTTGTACATCCCTGGAAAGAGGAGAAACAGACCTTTAATGTGAGGGGTAAAAGATAATAGTGGCTCTAAAACTGTGCCAGTGAGGCCAACTTGAAGAACCAAATGTAACAAAATTAAAAAAAAACAATGAATATGCTGATGGAAAAAAATTTATTGCTCAAAGATGGTAACACCTACAGCAACATGTTGTACATCCCTGGAAAGAGGAGAAACAGACCTTTAATATGAGGGGTAAAAGATAATAGTGGCTCTAAAACTGTGCCAGTGAGGCCAACTTGAAGAACCAAATGTCACAAAATTAAAAAAAAACAATGAATATGCTGATGGAAAAAAATTTATTGCTCAAAGATGGTAACACCTACAGCAACATGTTGTACATCCCTGGAAAGAGGAGAAACAGACCTTTAATATGAGGGGTAAAAGATAATAGTGGCTCTAAAACTGTGCCAGTGAGGCCAACTTGAAGAACCAAATGTCACAAAATTAAAAAAAAAAAAAACAATGAATATGCTGATGGAAAAAAATTTATTGCTCAAAGATGGTAACACCTACAGCCACATGTTGTACATACCTGGAAAGAGGAGAAACAGACCTTTAATATGAGGGGTAAAAGATAATAGTGGCTCTAAAACTGTGCCAGTGAGGCCAACTTGAAGAACCAAATGTCACAAAATTAAAAAAAAACAATGAATATGCTGATGGAAAAAAATTTATTGCTCAAAGATGGTAACACCTACAGCAACATGTTGTACATCCCTGGAAAGAGGAGAAACAGACCTTTAATATGAGGGGTAAAAGATAATAGTGGCTCTAAAACTGTGCCAGTGAGGCCAACTTGAAGAACCAAATGTCACAAAATTAAAAAAAAAACAATGAATATGCTGATGGAAAAAAATTTATTGCTCAAAGATGGTAACACCTACAGCAACATGTTGTACATCCCTGGAAAGAGGAGAAACAGACCTTTAATATGAGGGGTAAAAGATAATAGTGGCTCTAAAACTGTGCCAGTGAGGCCAACTTGAAGAACCAAATGTCACAAAATTAAAAAAAAACAATGAATATGCTGATGGAAAAAAATTTATTGCTCAAAGATGGTAACACCTACAGCAACATGTTGTACATCCCTGGAAAGAGGAGAAACAGACCTTTAATATGAGGGGTAAAAGATAATAGTGGCTCTAAAACTGTGCCAGTGAGGCCAACTTGAAGAACCAAATGTCACAAAATTAAAAAAAAAAAACAATGAATATGCTGATGGAAAAAAATTTATTGCTCAAAGATGGTAACACCTACAGCAACATGTTGTACATCCCTGGAAAGAGGAGAAACAGACCTTTAATATGAGGGGTAAAAGATAATAGTGGCTCTAAAACTGTGCCAGTGAGGCCAACTTGAAGAACCAAATGTCACAAAATTAAAAAAAAAAAACAATGAATATGCTG